>JAHRHZ010000084.1:2928581-3023777 GCA_024137785.1 Ginglymostoma cirratum
GACCCTTCTTGACCCGAAACGTCAGCTTTCCTGCTCCTCTGATGCTGCCTGGCCTGCTGTGTTCCTCCAGCTCCACAATATGTTATCTCTGACTCCAGCATCGGCAGTTCTTACTACCTCCAGACAAAATGGTTCGTTTTATGCACCCATCAGATCCTTCCATCATCTTGAAAAGGTTCAAATAAGGTCATTCTTTGTGTGCTGGTTTGGAAAACTGATACATTTTTAGGAGTCACTGGAATATTACGCCTGGACGTCTTGCCCTACCTGATGAAGAGAGAAATAAAAGTCTTCCATTGTTGCATATCATAGCTATTTTTCCAAGCAATTAGAAAAAAATCCTTCACTTGACCAATAGGATGTAAACTAGTAATTTTACAGCTTTATTGTTTCACTGTTTATGTAAGTTCTTGTCAAATTTTAAGAGGAGTTTAGATGAAATGTTATTATTCTTGACTTTATTAAATTGGAGAGGGTGCGGTATGTGAAATGATCATATAAGCATGAATTAAAACAGGAAATGCAAATTACTTGACGCTGACTCACTTCTTGGTGTGATGTCATTAGATAAAAATGGTAATTTCCGTGTAAACAGTCTTTGTTTCTTCCACATTAGTCTTTTGAAGCTTGCCTGAATTGTGCTCAGGTGATCACAGCAGCCATTGTAGGTCAGCATTTCTCCTTTTTTTTTGAAATGATTTCAGTCCGTGAAACATTTCTGATAAAACAATCAAATTACAGAAAGTAAGATCACATTTACCTCTACTGTTATAATGTCAAAAATGTTTTTACGTGATGTTACATTATGAGATTTTTCGATGCTAAGCGCAAGGATTTTTACCTTGCTAATGCTTACCTCTCAAACATCCCTAAAACAAAATATATCACCTTATCTCATTACTGTTTATGTGACCTTTTGTTTGCAAATTGGCTGCCACATTTCCCAAATTACATGACCTTATTACACTTCAGGGTTGTAAAAGGCTTTGGATCCACCCTCGGTCCCCTAAGTCACAATATAAATGTAAATAGTTCACAAATCTATAACATTCTAACAGGATTAGACTGTGTTAAACAGAGGAAGAATATTCTCAATGACCTGGGAGTCCAGATCCAGGGTATGGGGTAAGCCATTTAAGACTGAGATGAGGAGAAATGTCTTCACCCAGAGAATAGAGAGCTGTGGAATTTTCTGCCACAGAGTTAGCTGAGGCCAAAACATTGAATTCTTTCAAAAAGGAGTTAGAGATAGTTCTTCAGGCTAAAGGGATCAAAGTGGAAAGTGGGAACAGGGGACTGAGTTGGAAGATCAGCCATAATCATGCCGAACGGTGGAGCAGTATTAAAGGGCTGAATGGCCTACCACATCTCTTATTTTCTACATTTCTAAGTTTTAAAATCGTTTTTACTGGCCTTTCCTTCAGTCCTTAGGCATCACACTCTGAAATTCCCAAACCCTTTCTCTCTCTCTCTCTCTGAGAATGATCTTAAAATCAGTCTTTTGGTCAGTCTTTTCCATCACGCCAAATGGTTTAACATCATTTTAATTTGGCGTGTTGTGACATATTCTGAATTTTACTGTGTTACAATATGGTGCAAATTGTGTCACACTAATTGCAAATCAAAATAAGTACCACTACATTTTAATATGAGCCTATTCGTGAAAGGAACTGAAATCTGTCACGCACATTGTGCCTGGGAAATGATCTGGAAAGAGGCGATTATATTAAGCAGCTTTAGTGAAAAGCAGTTTTCTCCAGCAGCTTAAGTACGTCTCCTCTGCTCATGTGGATTTTCTGAAGAAGGATCCAGACCTGAAATGTCAGCTTTCTTGCTCCCCTGATGCTGCCTGGCCTGCCGTGTTCATCTAGTTCCACACCTTGTCATCCTCTGCTCAAATGTTTCAATAGCTTGGTGAGATCAATAAAGGCAATATGTAGTGGTTTTGTTTGTTCATGACATTTCTCTTCTGCGAACTGTACTGAAAAGACAATATGAATTACCTAACTTCCAGTTCTGGAAGCACATGGGGGTTGTTTTCAGCCAGGATGGACAGTCTGACATGGCCAACCCAGGCAAAAATGCTCCGACAATGCTAAATGGGGAGACATCTCAATTGTTGTTGCAATCGCTGTGGTCGCACTTGTTCTTATACAGCATTGCGATCCAGCAGATACAGAGGTGTTTGTGCTGATGCCGCAGGAATGTCAGTTCCCTGTGTTTAATGAGTTCAGACAGTAAAGCATCAGCAGGTGGAGCTTTGCCCATGAAAAGTGAGTCAATGGCTTTGCAAAGCAGTTCCATTCTGGGTTTTATATCCAGCTCTGCCATGCCAGGAAGGTATCCAGACCTTCCTCGGTGACAGTATTCTGTCTAGGATACAACTCAACATACCCATCTCACCATCTGTTCATCGCATATGGTGATGACCTTCCTTGCCAATGTTTTGAATGGAGCTGGTGAATCTAATGTCTTTTTGGATGGCTTTATTTATGCCCCTAACATTCCCTGTGATGAGTTGGGATATTCTGGGTCTCCTCTTTCCATAAAAATATGAAGTGTGAGGTCAGCTGTCAGGCAATATTGGAGTCCTTTGAGAATTGCAATGAAATCAAACATGGTTATGTTCTGGTGTTGATATTCTTTGGCATTTTCTTCTCCCTGGGAAGAGGGTGGGATGAGGATGCTGAGATTGCATGATCAGCCATGATTGCATTGAATGGTGGTAAAGGCACGAAGGGCCAAATAGCCTACTCCTGCACCTTTTTTCTATATTTCCATGTAGTCCATGCCCCTATTAATAAAGCTAAGAACAACGTATGCTTTACTTTCTGCTGTGAACATATACACACAGGTCCCTCTGCTTCTGCCACCCCATTTAGAATTGTATCTCTTATTTTACATTGTCTTTCAATGTTCTTCTGACCAAAGTGCATCACCTCACATTTCTCCACATTGAAACTCATCTGCCACCTGTCGCCCTCTCTGATAGTTTTATATAAAATGTTTTTAAGCATTGAACCACCGGTCTATATGGTGAAGGTGCTTCCACAATGCTGTAAGGCAGGGAATTCTAAGTTAAAGTGCCATTATAATCACCATTACTAGATTCAGGAAAATACACATCTTTAAATTAATTCCTCTGCTACTTTAAGGAAGTATTAACACAGTTATTGAAAACCAGAATGTCTGTCCACTCAAATAGTTATTAGGGAAACTGGTTGTGAGTGTTTTAAAATTATTTTATATAATTTTGATGGTGATAGAAAAGGGAGAACCAATTGATGTGATGGATTTGTATTTTCTGTAAGTTTTTGATAAGGTCCCTCATGAGGGGTTAGTGGGCAAAATTAAAGCACATGGGATAGGGGTAATTTATTGATGTGGATTGAGAATTGGCTGACAGATAGGAAACAGAGAGTGAAAATAATGGGGTATTTTTCCAAGCGGCAGCCAGTAACTAGTGGTGTGCTGCAAGCGTTGATGCTTGATCGGCTATCTACAATATATTGAATGACTGGGAACAAAATGCAACATTCCCAAATTTGCTAATGACATAACACTTGCCTGGATTGTGGTTTCTGAAGAAGAAGATGGAGACTTCACAGTGATTTAGACATATTGAATGAGTTGGCAGATACATGGCAGATGTAGTACAATGTGGCTCATTATGAAGTTGTACACTTGTGAAAAACAGAAAGAAACAGCTTTTGTTTTAAATGGTGATATATTGGGAAGTGTGGGTGTACAAAGGGATCTGGGTGTCCTTGTATATCGGTTGATGAATGTAGACAGGCAGCTGCAGTAGGAAGTAGAAAGGAAAATGGTACAATGCAAGAGGATTTGAATTCAGAAGCAGGATGTCCTACTGCAGTTATACAGGGCCTTGGTAAAATCATGCCTGCAGTGTTGTGTGTAGGTTTGGTCTCCCAACCTAAGAAAGTTTATACTTGCTATAGTGGGAGAGTGGAGGAGGTTTACTAGGCTGACATCAGAGATAGCAGGATTGCCATATGAAGAGAGACTGGTTCAACTGGGGTTTGAATTTACCTAAGTTTGGAAGGACAAAAGAGGACCTGATTAAATTGTATACAATTCAAACTGGGCTGAACGGATTGGATCCCTGGTTAGAGAGTCAGAACTGGGGGTGTAAACTCAGGACAAAAGTGGTGAGCCTGTGAAATTCTCTACCATAAAAGGCTGTGGGGGTCAAATCACTGAATACATTCAAGAAAGAGGTTTTTTTTATTTTAATGGCATCAAGTGGTTTGGGTGGAAATCGAGAATATGGAATTGTGATAGAGGATCAGCCATGATCATGTTAAGCGTTGGCGCAGGCTTGAGGGGCTGAATTGCCTTCTTGTGCTCCTAGTTTCTAGGTTTCTCCGCCTTAAGGCTGAAAAAAAATTGCAGCAAGCTTATTGGTTCTACAATGAACAAACTCCATACCAAACTTCATCTCCAAAGTCAGTGAAGTAACACAAGATTTTCATTATTTCCCTGCAAACTAGATGTTTGGGAGAGAAGTGCTGAGCTGGCTCACTTTGCACTGCATTTCTCGATGTTACGCTTCTTTGAAGGCACCCTGATGAATGCCTTCGTGTTCTATGTTGGGCAGCCATTTTAATAAGACAAGGACAAAATCACTTTTTATTCCACTAAGCCTTAATACACAGTAAAAACCAAGATTTAACTTGACAAATGGACTTTCTCCACTATCCCGCGATAACCAGAATGAACCTTCCCCATCCCTTATGATTCCCTTTCAAAATAAGTTTCCTCTTTTCTTTTCCTGATATCTCAGACTCATGCAGGGATGCAATTTCAGCAGATAGCTCTTGTTTCCTCAGTTTTAGGAACATAGAAAACAGAAATCAGCCATTGGGTCCATTAAGCCTGTTTTGTTATTCAATGGATCATGGGTGATTTTTTTCCTCTGAGCCATTTTTCTGTGGCTTGAACATCCTTAATGACTTTTAAGGTGAAAAGAAAAAGATTTTAAAAAAGACACAAGGCAAATGTTTTACACTGAGAGTGGTTTATGTGTGGAATGAACTTCCGGGGAGGTGGTGGATTGTGGGTACTATTACAACTATTACTATTAAAAGGCATTTGAATAAGTACATGTATAAGAAAGGTTTGGAGGGATATGGGCCAGGAGCAGGCAGGTGGAACTAGTTTAATTTGGGATTATGTTTGGCATTGACTGGTTGGACTGAAATGTCTGTTTCCATGCTGTATGACTCTATGACTGAGCTTCCCGAGATTCACCAGCTCGAGTGAAAAAAGCTTCCACCATCTCAATCCTAAATTGCTTGCCCCCACGTTCTGAGTCTGTGTCCATTGGCTGCAGATGCTCACAGCCAGAAGAGGCATCTGCTTTTGCGAACTCTTTAAGAATGTATAATGCTTCAATTAAACTGTCTCTCATTCTTCTAACCCCTAGAGGTTACAGGTCCTTTCCTCTCCATCTTTTCTCACAGGTCAATTCCATCATCCCAGGAATCATCCGATGAATATTTGTTGTATTTGTCAGCGACAGGTATATCATTCCTTCAGTAAGGACAGTCCTGAATCAAAAACTAGAGGCATGTTTTTAAGGTGAGAGGAGAAGCACTTACAAGGGATCTGAGGAGCAACTTTTTTTCCCACACAGAAGATGGTTTGTCAGTGAAGATGAACTGTCACTGGAAGTGGTACATGGAGGTACAGTTGCAACATTTAAAACACATTTGGACAGGTACATGAATAGGAAAGGTTTAGAGAGGTATGGGACAAATGCAGGCAAGTGGAACTAGTTTAGTTTGGAAAACCTGGTCGGCTTGGACAAGTCACACCAAAAGGTCTATTTCCTTGCTGTATGTCTCTATCTTGTAGAGTCGGCAATTTAGCGTTCGGGGGCACTGTCTAAACAAGTGCCTGAAAATATGTAATACATCAATCTGTCTTGTAATTGTATTTGTAAAATTGGTTATTAAATAAATATATATTTCAGAGTTGGAGGTCCGGAGTTGTTTGATTCGATTCTTTTCTCCCGATACACTGCGCATGCACAACTGGGCACAGGCCCCCGAGTTGGCCACCTCACTCAGGCAGCAAGGACCCCAGGTCCGGAGCGGTGGGGTCGGTGACATTGAGGAGGATGGAACGGGCAATCTGAGGGGATATCGGTGGCATCCTGCGTGTTACAGCAGGTAGCGCGGCTTTTGTTGACTCCGGGAGCTCGGGCGGTGCTGATGTTACCACTATTGCCTTTCGATGGTTCCCCGTGGCTGTTTGTTGAGCCACGGCGGGCAGGCTGGCTTTCGGGCCTAAAAGAGGCGCGGGTGCAGGGCTTCCTGCTCGCTTTATGAAGGCGGGAAGTCGGTGAGGCCTGTCTGTGGAGGAGTAGGTAAACTTGAAGCAGCTGCTGCAGTTTGCCAATGGTGGCGGCAATTTCTTTTTAACACATTTTCTGGTAAATTGGCCGCTGCCATGCGCAACCTAGCTAGCCGTGTTAAATCTGAAAAGAGAGGGAACTGCAGCAAAACCTGCCAGCGCACAATTAAGGATAGAAATATGAGTGGAGCTGCAGCCTCGGTTCACTGCGAAACTTCATGCGACGTATAGGCTTCACTTGTCCACCTCTTGCGCTGAGCATCCTCATCACTGAAGAAAATGAGAAACATGTGGATTTGCGAAATATTAGGAAGTGGCTTCTGCTAACCAGGTGCCCATTGTGAGCCATAATCTGCCAGATGCATGTCTTAAATATGGCCATAAAATGGATCTATCACACTTATTTTTCCCAATCCAAACCCTTAAATTAGGGAAGGGTGGTTGTGAGTTCATATGTTAATCCGCTTTCTGCTCTGTCTGCTGTTCAGCTGGTTGAAGATGGCATGAGAGGGAGAACGGTCCTTGGACTGTGGCTGATCACTGGAGGACAGAGGAGGTCAACGTTTAAGCTGTATTTGCAACAGAGTTCTTTCGGTTTGAACTTGGGGATGTTTGCCAAGGAAAAGTTCTAGGTTGATGAATCTGCTGTTGGAATTAGGGTACTTGAGATTAGTATTGTGGATGCTGAGCTGGCTCCAAGGCCAGACTCCTTGATTCTACATAAAATGGCATTCATATAAGAATATGAATAAGAAAACTTGGTGGCCGTTGGACCCTTCAAATGCCTGCCTACCTTTCTGCAGCCCCACTTCCTGCTATTTACTTCTGGGCTCCCCTCCTGCTCCGCAATCTTGATGAAGAGTTTCAGCCCAAAACATTGACTTTCCTGCTCTTCTGATGCTCTCTGACCTGCAGTGTTGTCCACCTGCACGTTTATTGACTCAGGCTTCCAGCATCTGCATCCTTACTGTCTCCTGCTCTGCCATTCATTGTGCGGTACCCAACAATCTATTGATTTTTTTTTCTTGGATACACAGCAATTTGGCATTCGAGTTCTGGGGCAGAGAATTATAAAGATTCTTAGCCCTTAGTGAAGAAATTTCTCTTCATTCTGAGACTTAACTTTGTGTTCCAGATTCTCCAGCCAGCAGAAACACAGTCTCCCCATCTCCCCTATCAAGGCATTTCTGAATTCTATATTTTAATTAGATCATCTCTCATTCTTCTAACCTTGCAGGGATCCATGCCTATTACTCAGATAAAGCTGTCATCGAGTAATATATTGGATCTCATCATCAATGTTGCTACTTGAAGGTTAGAATAGAACAATGGATCTGTCGAAGACTTGGCAGAATTTATGTATTTCATGCAGTGTGAGACCTTTATTGACACAGATTAGTTGTGGCTGGAATGGATTTGTAGACAGATAAATGTAAAATCAGTACCAAATACAGAATTCCTCTTGATTCCTGTAATGGAGTTAACATTAGATTTTAGACTTTGTGCATGTCACATTTAGAGCGTGAGATCTGTGCTTGTATTGTGTTAACTTTAAATTCTCAAAACTGTTAACTTTGTGTGCATTTAATTAAAATTGTGGTCGGAATCGTTAAAGATGTCTGATTTTCCAAGCAGGATATAATGTAGCAGCTAGGTTTCCTCTTGGCATGTGCAATGAATTTTTTACACTTAACCATGATGAGCAATTTTGTTGAAACATCTAGAGTTTTGAATACCTATTGGCATCCCCTAAGTAGATATAGTACGTTTCTTAGACAAAGGTAGTAATAACTGCAGATGCTGAAGTCAGAGATAACACATTGTGGAGCTGGAGGAACACAGCAGGCCAGGCAGCAGCAGAGGAGCCAGAAAGTCGACGTTTAGGGTCGTTTCTTCACTTTCTGAAGAAGGGTCTTGACCCAAAACGTCAGCTTTCCTGCTCCTCTGATGCTGCCTAGCCTGCTGTGTTCCTCCAACTCCATACTGTCTTATATCCACATTTCTTAGTCAGTGTCTTTTTGAGGCAGGCCTGTTTATGTTGACAGATAATGTTGGAATCTGCAAAGCAGTGAGTTTTGCTGAAATGTCTATTGTTGTGCGGCTATACTTGTTTCCTCGCGAGTTTAGTTTGTAACTAGAATTCTTTGCTTTTTATTTGATTATATGTTTGGTTGTCTGTCTTTATTGCGTACTTGCCCTTGCTTCCTGGTGGAGTCGGGTATGTGATCTTCAAAATCTGTTTGGTATTTATGGAGTGTCAATTTATTAAACTGTTATAAAGCTGGCAATTCAAGTCAGTTTCCCAACCCAAGCTTTCAAGCTGACATTTACTAACCTTGCCTGAATTTGTTCCATGTTTGTCTTTCACTCTGTCACCCATGTGGCCATTTGTCACGTGAGCTCTTGAGAGCCGGCATGTTGTGTTATCCTGCTGTTTCTGCAACCTGACTTTTTTCTTCAAGCAGGGATAAATTAAATAAGAAGCAGTAGTGTGGAGACAGGTGTATTTTCCTTTTCATACCTAGGACCACCATTACTCCTCATTTATCGCTCTGTTTGGGGTCAACCAATTTAGGATAGGTGCAGCTCTTTGAACTTAATGCTTCAGAAAGCTACAGCTGGAGTTTTGAATCTCTTTACCCTGTATTTTAGTGGTGATGGCTTATTTTAGATCTTTCCTATCCTATCATTATGTTTTAGGGTGGTGTTTTTGTGGGAGAAAGTTGTTCCCAAACTGGGAATTAAGGTGACATTTTCTTTTCAAAACTGACTCTGTTCGATTTGTACATTTGCTATTTCTAGAAGTTATAGTGTGTATAGAGTTTGCAGTTGATTGCAAAAGTATGTATTGGCTGATCAATCAGTATAGATTTGAACTGAAGGCAAATTTTTAAAAAGGGGTCTCACTCAAATATCTGTTGCATTTTGCTTCTGTCTTGTTAAGTTTTGGTTGATTGTATGAACTTCAGGATTTATATAGCTGCTCACTTGTTTCTTTTTCTTTTATGTTAGCAGCCAGTCTTTAATGCTAGAAGTTGGACGTGACCTTTTATACTTGGTGAATACACAGCCAATGCAATCATGTTTTTGTATAACCTGACTCTGCAGAGAGCAACTGGCATATCGCATGCCATTCATGGGAACTTTTCAGGTGAGGAACTGCAATTGGAACACATTGATTTGGCTTCTGCTGTTAATTATGTTTCACTTAACTTTCTGAAACTGAAGTCTGTTCAGAGTTTCATAATGCTGTGTTTCCTGTAAACTTTCTTCTGTTCTCTCCTCTAGGTACTGCACTTAACCATTTCCTTTCAAGGGTCAGTGAGCCGTGGCAAGCCCGATGAGCTCAGTCTTACCCTGAGGAGTTAGGTCAATCTGTCCCTGTGGACTGGCATTAAGAGATCTTTTGGAATAGTGTCTTTTAATTGTGCACTTTATGCAGTTGTAAGAAATTGGCAGCCGATCTGCATACAAGACATTTCCACGAACAATAGCGTGTCAGTAATTAGGCAGGTGTTTTAGTGATGTAGGGTGAGAAGACAGATGGGACTTTGGTTTAATGTCTTGTCCAAAACAAAGCACCTCTGCCAGTTCAGCATTTCCTCAGTACCATGCCAAAATGCTAACTTTGATTATGTACTTAATCCTGAGTAGATGTTGAATCTGACATGAGCAAATAAGTGACCACTGAGCCAAAGCAGACTCCTCTTACTTTAATGTGGCCTGATTGAATCTATCTACAAGATCAGAGACTTCTGAAAGTATGGGTTTCTTATTGGCTGATATATATATAGTGCACCTCTGCATCAAGCATATCCGTATAACATGAGTTATAAAGAAAGGCTGGAACTTTTTTCACTGGAGCCAACCGGTTTAGGGGCTTAATAAAAACCAAAAGAATTGTGCATGCTGTAAATCAGGAACAAAAACAGAAGTTCCTGGAAAAGCTCAGCAGGTCTGACAGCATCTCTGAAGAGAAAATCAGAGTTAACGTTTTGGGTCTGGTGACCCTCCATCAGAAGGCGCTTACCTTGTAGAAGTTTATAAAATAACAAGGAGTATAGATAGGGTTATTGGTAGTTGTCTTCTCCCTAGGATGGGGGATTTCAAGACTCTGGGGCACATTTTTAAGGTGAGAGGAGAGTGATTTTTATAGAGGGTAATTTGCTGTGGAATGAACTTCCTGAGAAATTGGTGGCTATGGGTACAATTACGTTTAAAACACATTTGGATAAGTTTCTGGAGACAAAAGTCTTGGATGGATATGAACCAGGAGCAGGCAGGTAGAACCAGTTTAGTTTGGGTTTGTGTTTGGCATGGACTGGTTGGACTGAATGTTCTGTTTCTGTGTTGTATGACTCTTTTTGGCAAATAGACAGTGAATGCTTGCTGAATAATTTGGAATAACACCAAACTAACGGTCAGATCCTATTTAATCTATCCATTTTAGAAGTTAAAGGAAATGCTTGATAAATTGTTTCTTTGTAAAGGACTTTTCTCCCCATGTTCTCAGAAAAAAAAAGATAGTTCACAATCTTTTCTCTGAATCTCTGGTGGTAGAAATATATAGGCCAGGGTATCTCAGAAAGGAATGGGAGCTGAAACCACAAGTTACTGTTTGAAATGTAAAATTATCACTCATTGTATAGTGACCAGAATCGTGACTAGTCAGCCATTTGATCTACTTGACTTTGATAGAACCTTTTGATAAGTTCCATGCGACTTGTCCTTTCCCTGTAGTCATGCAAGCTTTTCCTGTTCAAGTACTTGGCTATTTTCTTGGCCAGTTCGTGATCCGTGGTGGGCAGCCTGGCTTTTGAGCCTAAAAGAGCCACAAGTACAGAACACCTAGGTGGCTTTGTGAAGACGGGAAGTCATTGAGACCTCTCAAAGCAGCGGGAAGTAAACTTGAAGCAGCCATAGCAGTTTGCCGTTGGTAGCAGCAACTTTTTTAATACATTTTCTCATAAATTGGCTGCTGCCTTATTCTAGTAGACCTCTCTAAAGTGTGCAACCCAGAATTGGACGCAGTCTTCCAGTTGAAGTTTAACCCATGACTTGCAGAGATTCTTTTCCTGTGTACTTTTTAAACTATGTGTGATTTATGTAAGATAAATATGGGTTCCAGCACCATTAATTGTTATTTAACAGTTTTTATCCCAATGCGTTATTTGCAAACTTTATGCAACTTTTTAATAATACCTTCATGGAATGGGCAGAGTCGATGGTGTTAGTAATGTCCTACTGATTTGATGCTTGTACTTTTACTGTAGGCACCAAAATGCAGGAGATTGTTGTGTCTAGGGGAAAGATCTTGGAGTTGCTCCGTCCAGATGCAAATACCGGGAAAGTTCATACATTGCTGACAGTGGAGGCCTTTGGGATAATTCGTTCTTTGATGGCCTTCAGGTTAACTGGAGGTACCAAAGGTAAGAAATTTGATAAATGTGTTAGTTATTTTGGCAAATTGAAATGACACCATCAACTTCCAAATGTCAAAACTGCCCTAGGGTACTTTTCCCAGCATGTGCATTCCTTAGGTGCCTCCTCATGTGGCTATTTGCTGTATGCAATCCTGGACAGCAAATGACAGGAAACTGTTTGACAATGAGCGGCATCACACCTCGGCGTGATTCAGTCTTCTTTGACAAATGCTTTTCCTACATCAGGAGCAAGAACACTTCCTGAGATGTTATTCCTCATGGCAAGTTGGTGGATTCATGAATGTGCTCTGATTGAGCTCAGTTAATTCTGTTCAGTTTCGCGGTTAGAGTCAGCTTCCTCTTGCTGTTGTGTAGTTTAGGGCTAAACTGGACTTTACTCATCGGTGTTTTGTGAATTGAGTGTATTCTGTGTGTGGGACTGTCCACAGATTGTGGTTCATCATAATCATCAATAAGTTGTTTAATTGTGGCTTCATGCATTTACAGTTATGCAAACAAAACAGTTTTTGATGAGGCTGGACGTAAAATAGAAGCAGAGTAGGCCATTCGGCTTTTCATACCTGACCCACCATTCGTTGTGATCATCTAACTTGATAGCCTCTTCCAACTTTTCCCCATATCCTTTGATCCATTTAGCCCCAAATGCTGTATCCAAGTCCTCTTTGAAGATGCATGAAAACTTGATCTGTGGTATCAAAGCATGTGGTAGGTGGGGCTTATAGAAAAACAATTGCAGGCTGTGTACCAAGCTCCCAATTATTTTGGATAATTAATTTCTAGGAAATAAAATTGATTTGTTTAATGTGCTAATCTGATAATTTTAAACATAGTAATCATGAAGTGAGAGTCCAAAATCAATCCACAAAAGGTACATGATATTGTTAGTCTTTCTCTTGATGACAATTTTAATATGTAACCTTGGCCTTATTTGGATTGTTTTTAGCATTTCAGCAGCTATTCTGAATACCCTGCATATCACAACCTTTAACTCCTGCATTCAGATTGAGACTGCAGTAGTAGAATGTAAGAAACTAAACATTCAAGGGTATGTTCCATTTTGAAAGGACAGACAGGAGGGGGAGTGTGGTGGGGTGGCCTTGTTGGTATAACATGGATTAGTATGTTATAAGGAAATTTATCTTGGATCAGATGACGTAGAATCCTTATGAATGGAAGTAAGAAGTAACAAGAGGAAGAATCAGAAGACACAGGTGGGTGTGTGGAGGCCTCCCCCAACAGTAGCTGTCCTGTAGGACAGAGAATAACTTGGACCATTGGGAGGGCATTTTTAACAAAGGCAGTACACTAATCATGGGTCAGTTTAAACTTCATGTAGATTAGGAAAACAAATTAGCAGAAGTAGCCACTCAGAAGAATTCGTAGCATGTATTCGGGATAGTTTCCTGGAATAATATGTTTTGGATTCAACCAGGAATTGCACTTTTTTTTTAAAATTCATGAATGAGATGAGGATGTCGCTGGCTAGGCAGCATTTATTGTCCATCCCTAATTGTCCAGAGGGCAGCTCAGAGTCAACCACACTTTGCTGTGGGCCTGGAGTCACGCATATGCCAGACCAGGTAAGGATGGCAGTTTCCCACCCTAAAGGACATTTGTGAACCAGGTGGGTTTTTCCGATAATCGGCAATGGATTCATAGTCATCATTAGATCCTTAATTCCAGATATTTTATAGAATTCAAATTCTACCATCTGCTGTAGCGGGATTTCAACACGGGTTCCCAGAATGTTTTCTGAGTCTCTGGATTAACAGTCCAGTGATAATACCACTAGGCCATTGCCTCCCCTTAAATTAATTGAATGTATAATGAGGTCCTGGAGGGTACAATGGCCATAACATGGCAGCATTTAGGGTGAGAAACGTGGGTCAGAAGCAGCTGTGCTAAATTTAAATAAGGGTGATTTACATGGGAATGAGTGCAGAGTTGGCTGAAGTGGACTGGGAAAGGAGTTTAACAGAAAAAAATGGTTGAACATGGGCAGATATTTTTATAAAAAAACCTGACTCTCAGCAAAGAGATATCCCAGTGAGAAAGAAGAACGCTGGGAGTGGTTAAACTGCTCACAGTTAAAGGGAAATTAGGGACAATATCAAATTGAAGGGAAGAAACGTACATTGGTGCAAAGATTAGTGCTAAACCACAGGAGTGTGAAGGTTTTAAAGGCCAACAAAAGATAACCAAAACAAAAAGAGGGAGAAAATGAACTGAGGGCAAATGAGCAAGTAATGTAAAACAGGCAATAAGAACTTCTTCAGATATAAAAAGGAAGAGAGAGGCAACAGTGCACGTGGGCCCCTCAGAGAATGAGGCTGGGGAATAACAGGGAACCAGGAAACGGCTCAAGAGTTGAATAACTAATTTATCAATCTTTATAGAAGATGGTACTGACTTTACCAAAGTACTGAAATTCAAGGGGCTAAAAGCTGTGGTGGGAAGGATGTGGGAATGTCCGTAATAACTAATATGGGAGGAAAAGTTATAGGGAAACTAATGGGATAAAAGATTGATAAGTTCCCTGAACCTGATGGACTGCATCCTTGGATTTTAAAGGAAGTAGCTGCAAAGATAGTGCCTGCACTGGTAGTAAGTAAACTTTCAAGAATATTCAGATTCTGAAAAACTTCCAGAGGATTGGAACACAGCAATGTAACACCCCCTTATTCAAAAAGTGAGAGAGTCAAAATAGTATAGGCCAGTTACCTTACCATCTGTTATTGGGAAAATATTAAGAGTCTGTTGTAAACTCCAAGCTTCTAAATACAGATAATTGAGCAAAGTCAACATGCCTTCATGAAGGGAAAGTCATGCCTGACAAATTTACTGCAGCTCTTTAAGGAAATAACATGTAGATCAGCTGAAGGGCCATCAATAGCTGTAATGTGTTTGAATTTCGAAAAGACGTTCGATAAGGTACCACATACAACGTGTTGGGGGGGTAGTGCATTTGGGTGGATAAAGGATTGTCTCAACAAATAGAGCCACAGGGATCAGTGTTGGGCAATTATTTGCAATATATGTTAATACATAGGTGAGGAAAGTGAATGTGCTATAGCTAACTTCGCAGATATCACAGACTTAGGTGGAAAGGTGAGTGGTGAGGATGACAGCCTGCAGATGGATTATAGATGGGTCAAGGGGTCAGAAACTTGGCAGGTGGATTGTGGAAAACTGTAAGGCTATGCACTTGGCAGGATGAGTAAAGGAGCTGACTATTATTTAAATGGAGAAAGACTGCAAAAAAACCACAGAAGAGGGGGATTTTGGAGACCTTGTGAATGAACAAAATGCTCGCAGCCAAGTTCAGCGGGTATTAGGTAAGGCAAATGCAATGTTTGCCTTTATTTCAGCAGGGAATGAAGAATAATCATCGTCATAGAATCCCCACAGTGTGGAAACAGGCCATTTGGCCCAACAAGTACACACCAACACTCTGAAGAGCATCCCAGCCAGACCTATTCCCCTGCCCATTTCATTTTATAAAAGTGGCCCAAATATACAGAGAATATAAAAAGACTTAGGTTTGTAAAGTACCTTATCGGGTTTTTTCAGAGTGGTCTTAAAGCAACTGAGCAATCAATTACTTTGAAGTTCTGTAATGGTAGGGATCTTGAACTAAGCTTCATTTCAGATAGTAAGAAGCTTTTGTTAATACTATACAAGACATCAGTCACACCACGACTGGAATACTCTGAACAGATTTGAGCCCTTTGCTTAATCTGTCTGTATCCCCCTGCAGACTCTTCTATTAGTTAGCCAGTCCTCTATCCATGCTGCTACAGACTCTTCTATTAGTTAGCCAGTCCTCTATCCATGCTGCTATGCTACCTCCCAACATGATGACATCTTGTTTTATTGAATAGCCTACTATGTGGTACCTTATCAAATCCAAAGATATTACATCCACTGCTTCTCCTTTATTTATCCTGCTTGTCGCCTCAAAGAATTCTGGTAAATTTTTCAGGCATAATGTCCCCTTCATGCATAAAGCCATGCTGTCTCAGCTTGACCATGTGCATTTCTAAATGCTCCATTATTGCATTCTTTATAATTGACTCTAAAGTTTTCATAATAACAGGTGTCAAGCTAACTGACCGATATTTGACTGTTTCTTGTCTCCTCCCCTTTAGGCAGTTTTCTAACCCTTTGGGACTTTTCCAAAATGTAAGGATTCCTGGAAGATTACCACTGTTGCATTCACTTTCTGTGTAACTACTTCCTTAACTACTTCCTTTAATATCTTTATATTTGTTCCATCGAGCCTAGGAACGTAACACTCTTGTCACAATTTTCTGTAATGGTAGTGATTATGTTTGTTTTTCCCTACTGCCCCTTGATTATGTAGTAATTTTGGAATGCCTCTTAGTATCTTCTACCAAGATGGCACAGTGTTTATTCAAGTCCTTTGCCGTTTCTTGGTTCCCCATTATCATTTCTCCAGCCTTGTCTCCAAGGGGCCTGTGTTCACTTTGGCTTCTTTCTTTTTAGATATTTAACAAACCTCTGCAGTGTGTCTTGATATTGCTTGTAATTGCCTGATAGTTCTCTGAAGTTTTACTTTTTTTGGTCATTTTTTCCCCCTAAAACACAAATTGAACCAATTTGTCTTTTATCTGAAAGCTTTGGGATCACATTTTAGTGTTTTTTTGGTTTAGAGATAATTACAGTTGAATTTGTGTTCTGAAACAGTTGCAGTGGGATTTTGAAGTATTGTTCAGGAGCCTAGCCCTCTGGATCACTAGTCCTGTAGCGTTGCTGTATTGAAGGATCCAATCTCCTGGAGCAACTAGTTTCCAGAGATGTGCAGGGTAGGGAGATTAGCCATGGTAAAGGTGGGGTTACAAGCATAGGTTGGGGGCTGTGTCTGGATGGGATGCTGTTTGGAGGATTGGCGCAGATTCGATGGGATGAATGGCCTCCTTTCTGCACTGTAGTGATTCTGTGATTCTATAACTGCACTCTAAGTTTCTCTTGATTTAATCATTCCAGCTTATCTGCTTAAATACATTGCAAGCAATGTTAATTTCTTTTCTCCACAGATTACATAGTAGTGGGTAGTGACTCTGGTAGGATTGTTATCCTGGAGTATCAGCCATCCAAGAATATTTTTGATAAGGTCCATCAGGAAACCTTTGGCAAGAGTGGATGTCGGCGTATTGTACCTGGACAGTACCTGGCCGTAGATCCCAAAGGTCGTGCTGTTATGATAGGTGAGTAGTGGAGTAAATGCAATGATTGATGCTGTACAGAAGAAAAGGAGCATACCATTCATTGACTCAAGGCTTCTTTACCTTTAAGTTAGATTATGACTGATCTATATTTTAGCTCCTATTTAACTGTCTGGAATCCCATACATGTTGATACCCTTGGATAAATGAGTTAAATGTGAGCAATCTGTTTAATTGACCAAAGATGTCCATATTTTCTAATCATCCTGTTCAGAGATGTTATTATACACCTCTGGAGCAGATGGGACTTGAGCCAGGTCTCCAGGCCCTGAGGTAGCTACACTATCACTGCCGCATAAGAGCCGCTTGACCGAAAGGTATCACTTAGCATCTTGAAGTAGATCCACTGGAAAACCATTTGCATTTTGCAGCAAGGTGCGGCAATCAGATTTGGGAAGCCTAGATAATTTCTCTTCGCCTCCCTGATCCTGATAAATTTGGGGACATTGTGAGACTGACTAATGATGCAGAACAGAAAAACATGTAGTCCATGTGGCTTAGTATTATTCCACATGTGCATATATCCACCATGTCTTTGGGGAAGCTATATATATTTTTAAGGGGCAAATAGACTAATTACTGTGCTTGCACTGAGCTTTGCTGGAACACTGCAGTAGGCCAAGGTCAGAATTCTGAGCATGAGAATAAGGAGCTGAATTAATTTGGCATACAACCTTAAACTCAATGTCATGCTCATGGACTGAATGGAGGTATTCTGCAAAGTGGTCATTGTTCAAAGTGATGTGTGTTTAATGGCTCTGATTACTTGTATGCAACGGCACATACAGCACATGGAAAGGTCACATGATTATCGTGAGCAAGCCAGGTAGTGTACGAGGCTTACAATTTCTCCAAATATCCACCTTTAAATTTCCCTCAAATGTTTGTTGGTTTTATCATTTGCAGTTGCAAGTTACATTATTACCTGATATACATGGTTTAAAAAGAAATTATTATTAATTCACTGAACAATATGTTAATGCTGGTCATTTCATTTCCTTCAGTCTCTACATACGCATTGGATACATAAAGCCAAATATAATATGAACAGTTCTGTCGAGTTCCATGAACACTTTTTCTCTCTGCAAGGTGTAGTGTGTTTTCTCGCCCTATCATTCTAAACTTGTCTCACTAACTACTTACCATCACCCTAGTGGTGCCGCTCGTGTCCAATATTATCCCAATTCTCCTACTGGCTGTGGCTAGAAGAACACGGAGGAATCATAGAGTAGATCAGCATTATTGGTCCCTGTGCCCTCTTTAAATCTGGTCGAGCATTTGGCCAAGTGATAGCATTCTGGAGTTGCCCATCGTTGGCATCATAGTGAAGCAGCAGCCGTAAACACACATAGCTCTTCGTATGTAACTGGCATATTTGACATATCCTCAAACATGCATTCACATTCTTTTGCTCCAACTGCTGCTGAATTACCAAACCCCACAGCTGCCTATTCTAATAGCATCTTACCATTCTCTCTGCATCATTGCTACACTGTCCCCAATGCCCAAAGTAGCCCAGCATTCATGCTGTATGACTCTAGGTAACTTTTATTTACAATCATCAAAAACAAACAAAAACAAAATTTCACCTACCCAAAACAAATCAATTGCTTGCTTGATGAGACTGACTAATGGTATAGAACAGATACCCACGCGTTAGTACGTGTAGCTCAGCAGTATTTCAGCTGTCACCACACCTTTGGGAAGCTATGTATATTTTTAAGGAGCAAATTGTGTAATTATTGTGCTGTGTGGTTCCATATCTTCCATGATTTGTTTCAGGTGCCATTGAAAAGCAAAAGCTGGTCTACATTCTGAACAGAGATGCTGCTGCTCGCCTCACCATTTCCTCCCCTCTGGAAGCACACAAAGCAAATACATTGGTGTATCATGTGGTCGGTGTGGACGTGGGGTTTGAAAATCCTATGTTTGCTTGTCTTGAGATGGACTATGAGGTATTTTCTTCATTTTGGCGCATTGATGTTATTGGATATAACTATTGTAACATTCTAGAATGAGCTTTAAATATACCAGAGACAGGTGGTGAAACTGTTTTAGACTTCTGTGGATCCGGAGTCTGAGGCATTATCACAAATCATTGGACTGGTTGAGCTATCTCACAATAGACTTGAATTGAACCCGAGATTGATAGTTTGGTTCAACATCAAATTAGGTATTTTTTGCTTGAGCTATTGCTTGCAGTTTGTAATCTAATGCCATTAGCAGATTCCAACAGCACCAATTCTTGGTGATTGTGTGGGTACTTTAATTGAATTAACATTGCCCACCTCCTCTAACTCTCTTCCAAACCTTTAACCCTCTACACTCATTTGGTAAAGGCTTCCACTCCTGACAGCAATTCAGTGACCTCGGCCTTGCTCTGTGTAGGGGTATCTAGTGAGGAGTAGATCAAGCTTGGTTCTACTGCTGATAAAATGATGTGAATCATGTCTCTTCTCCGAAAAATATTTGGGGAAAGTTTTAATTCTCTGATTCAGCAGTCCATAAGCTTTCCACTTGCTTGATGTTTCTCTGTCAAAGATGCTGTATTAATGCTAGCTGCTTTTGATGATAGATGGTGTTTGTGATAAGTATGTTAATCGTCACGGAATTCACTGTATCAGACATTCTCCAACAGTGGAACATTTTCAACATGATGTGATGAGGAGAAAAACAGCATGAGTCCTGGCCCCTCTTACCGTTGTCCACATTAATTATGGTGAAGCATCTTTATAACAAGTTTAGTTAAGATTTTGCAGTCTTAAATAAACTGGAGGTTTCCTCCTATTTGTAGGAGGCAGATAGTGATCCCACTGGTGAAGCAGCTGCTAACACTCAACAGACATTGACATTCTACGAGTTGGACCTGGGTCTGAACCATGTTGTGAGAAAGTACAGTGAGCCTCTGGAGGAGCATGGCAACTTCCTAATTACAGGTATGTGGCCTGTGCTTTGTATGAAATACAGACTGTTAGGATACATAACAACTTTTTTTTTTTACAAGGACTCCTCTCAAAGGCTACTTCTTCATTTTCATTAACTCCTTTAGTAAGATCAATATGGTTCAGCTCAAAGCTATATTCAACCTCACAATTTAAAAATGGAAAATCTAAGGAAATCATTGACCTATTGATTTATGGCATTAATAAAAAGGTAGTGTTTCAGACAAGGTAACTATGGAACTCTGACCCATGGTCTGTACTCAAAATGTTAACCTGCCCCTTTGGATACTGAAGGGTCTGCTGTGTGTTTCACCAAGTTTCTGTATTAATTTCTTGTCCATTTATCTTAAATTACTTCCTTTTTTTAGAAAAAAATCTTTACCCTGTGCATGTTTTAAAATCAAAATAGGAGACTCTGTCCTTGATTGAAATACTTAGGTTGAAATCTCTCTCTACTTCAGTTCCAGGAGGCTCTGATGGACCAAGTGGTGTACTCATCTGTTCTGAGAACTATATCACTTATAAAAACTTTGGAGACCAGCCAGACATCCGATGCCCTATCCCCAGGAGGAGGGTAAGAAATTGGTTAACTTAATGCATTCTTGCAGTATGCCGATAGGCTGAAATATAACATTCATAGTTAAGAATCAAAAATATTTCAGTTGCGTTGTATGTAACACTTCTCGAATTCTCAGATGAGCTGAGAATTTCACAGCTTATTGAACTATATTATTGATTATGTTGGCTGCCTGCCTGAAACAGCCAGAAAATATAGATGAAGTTGATAGAAGGTTGGCTTGCGTGATGGACTGGGCTGTGTTCACAACTGTCTAGTTTCCTACAGTCCTGGGCAGAGCAGTTGCCATACCAATCTATGATGTATCCAGATAGAATGCATTCTCTGGTGCATCTGTAATAATTGGTAAGTGTCTTACAGACATGCTGAATTTCTTTAGCCTCCTGAGGAAGTAGTGGCATTATTGTGCTTTCTTGACCATTGGATCAACATGGGTGGTCCAGGACAGATTGTTGGTGATCATCACTCCTAGGAACTTGATGCTTTTGACCATCTCCACCTCAGTTTTAATTATGTAGGAGGTGCCCTCCACCTTGCTTCTAGAAGTCAATGACAGCTCTTTTGTTTTGCTGATGTTGAGGGAGGAGGTTGGTATCTTTACACCACACCACCAAGCATTCTAACTCTCTTCTCTATTCTGCCTCTTCATTTTATAGAGAATATTTGATTTGGTTATTTTGTTTGGTCTGCCATGATTCTTGTTGAGGGAGGAAATGGCTCAATATATTTTAGATTTCTAGTATTAATCCCCTGGTCTGTTATGAATTTGCTTCATTTAGCTTCTGGTTCCCTGAGCTTGGAAGGTTAAAATTACCTGGGTTTTCTATACTTAATCGCTATGCAGTGATCCCTAAAGAAACACGGCATGGGAGCATGTTTTGTTTTTGTGTCCGGTATCGCAACATACTACACATTGCGTTTTAAATATGGATATTTTCCCTTCCAGAATGACCTGGATGATCCTGAGAGAGGAATGATCTTTGTCTGCTCTGCCACGCATAAAACAAAGTCCATGTTTTTCTTCCTGGCACAGACTGAACAAGGTGACATCTTCAAAATTACCCTGGAAACAGATGAGGACATGGTAAGGAGATCTGCGGATTAGAAATCCTGGTTTGATGGCTCACCAGTTATAATTAAAAGTTTTGTAGGAAAATAAACTTTGCAAACCTTTTTATGTTCTTCTCTGGCTGAAGAAATTCCTTCTCATCTCAGTTCTAAAGGGTCATCCCTTCATTCTGAGGCTGTGCCCTCAGTTCCTGGTCTCCCCCATCAGTGGAAACATCTTGTCCATGTCCACTGTATCCAGACACTTAAGTATTCTGTAAGTTTCAATCAGAGTCCTCACATCATCCTTCCAAACTCATCAAGTACAGACCCAGAGTCCTTAACCATTTCTCATATAAAAAGTCCTTCATCCCTGGGATCATTCTTGTAAACTTCCTCTGGGCCCCCTCCAATGTCAGTACATCCTTCCTTAGATATACAGTCCAAAATTCACTGCCAGCTCAAGCTAATGACGCTTTCTAGAAAACATTGGGTCATATAAACAGCTGTTTGCTGCAAAGTCCAGTTTCTTTTTGAAGTAAAAATTGGTGACTTCTCATTGTGTGTTGTGAATTACAAAAATGAGCAAACTTTTGAGAGCGTTACATTTTTCTTGAAAGGAATGATGGATACTTCTAATTTTGTTAATTTTACAGCCTTGTTTCTGTTTTCTTGCCAAATACCTGTTTTCATTTGACAAGTGACTCTATAAAGACTTGAAATATTGCTCAGATATTAGGAGAGCTTTCTTAGTTCCTCATGTTGTGTTGAGGAGGGAGCATTTAGAAACAAAAATGACAGTTCCTTTTATTTCTAGTCTCGTTATATTTATCACTGTCTCTTTCGTGCTCCATGCATACCTCCCTTAGCACTGATGCCCTGTTTTATAAAGCAATTTTGTTTTTTTTTTCTGTATATTTGCAGGTGACTGAAATCAGGTTGAAGTATTTTGACACCGTTCCTGTGTCAACTGCTATGTGTGTACTGAAGACTGGATTCCTCTTTGTTGCATCAGAATTTGGCAACCAGTGAGTGTGGACTGTTTTACTGTTGATCACATTAGAACTTGCAGTGATTAAATAGCTATTTTCTTTGTGTTACCCGCATCTCTATCCTACGACTTATGGCCAAGATGATGATTAAGTAGTTGCTAGAAGATATTTGACAATGCTGCTCTGTTATTGGCTAATGAAAGTGGCTAACTGTTGGAATTCCGTGGACAATGTCCAATGATTTCATAAATCATTTGGACTTCATTGTATATTAGGAGGCCTCAAGGTCCGCTCTTATAGGTTTAACCCAGCTTCACATCAATTTCTATTGCATCTAAAATAGGGCGAGTTGCCTGAACTTTGATCATGAGATTTTTGGGCCTTAGCCAGCCCATAGTCCACAGCAGGCTGTTTTGATGTAATTAGTAAAGAAGTTAGCATTGTGGCTTATAAATGTATTTCTGGCATTAAATGATACAGCACAAATGTACAGTGGGCCATTTGGTTCATTGTGTTTGTGTTCCCTCTGAAAGAACTGTCCAGTTAGCCCCGTATCGTCATTCTGTCCCTTTGTAAATATTACCCATTGAAGTATTTTAAGTTTCATTTTGTTTGAGTTACTGCTGAATTAGCTTCCGCCATTCTGCCAGGCCGTGCATTTAAGATCGTTGTAATTCATTGTCTAATATTTTGTACCCTTCGTGTAGCCTTTTGTACCAGTTACCTTGGAGCATCTTGATGATTATATTTAATGGCTGTCACTTTCTTTGCTTATTACCAGGAAAAGTAGGTTGTTAAATTCTTCCAGTCTGTTCGCCGCTCGGTAATATGTGGCGGACTGATACTTCAGTTCCATTTGCTTGTCTTTGCACCATGTATTTCAATACCCATCCCAAACAAAAATACATCAGTCGCAGTCATACAGTTTCTGTTGACCAGCATTTACGTTTTTTTTTTACATTTTGAATTTGATTACAAGTCACAATAGTGCTCGTGCTCTCCCTTCCTCTCCCCTGAAACCCCTTTGCCTGCAAGCAATTTAAAATGTGCAACACGTCACTTTTAATCTCTTAGATATATTTTTGTTTTTAACTTCCTTCAACTTTTCCCTATTATCCCTTGAGAAGGTAGGTAACCTGAGATACTCTTGGACTAGTGCGAGCTGTCACCTCATTTACCAACTCCTTTTAGTAACGTCTGCGGTATCTCTGACTTGGATTGTATTACTGGTTTTTGATAAGAAATTGGATTGTCATATTCTGTTAATTCTCAGAATAGTTTTTACAGGGTATATAAAGTATATCTAGGAATTCTATAGTGAAAGTATCAGTGGCTTGATGTCGTCCTGATCAACTAATGCATAGTCAGTGTAAACAATAATTGTTGATGTCATTTTTCTAAATAAAATAGAACACCTTAATCTTCACAAAGCTAAGTGCTGTCTTTCATGTCCCAGTTACCTTTATCAGATTGCACATCTAGGAGATGATGATGATGAGCCAGAGTTCTCCTCAGCCATGCCCTTAGAGGAGGGAGATACATTTTTCTTTCAGCCACGACCCCTCAAGAATCTGGTACTGGTGGATGAGCTGGACAGCCTTTCACCAATTCTAACATGCCAGGTATGAAAATGTAATTCCACGTTCTTTACTGGAGCTGAACACGTTCTTTCACCAACTAATTACCTGGATTGTGTGGGTTTGCGCAGTTAGTTGTGTATATTGACAGAGCCAATGACTGACATGTATGTGTGACTAAACAATCTGAGTTCATGCCACTTCTCTGAACAGCATTTGAGGAAAGTTTTATTTTCTTATTCAGCTTTCCTGAAGTTGTCATGCCAGTTATGATTGCCACTGATGTTTAGCTTTTGCTTATGTTTTCATCTGCAGATTGCTGATCTGGCTAATGAAGACACACCTCAGTTATACGTTGCCTGTGGGAGAGGGCCGCGGTCATCATTGAGAGTCTTGCGGCATGGTCTTGAGGTATAATATGTATTAAATTATTTTGAGTTGTAGGAGGCCAGCCACTACAATGTTTTCTGATTCATAAGTTGATACAAACATCTTGTAATTGAGCCATTCCTACTAGAAAGTCCCACGTTTCATCTGTGCTGTTTGGTTCACTTAGCTCGGTTGAGAAGCAGCAGTGAGCTTCAGTGTGTCAGGGACTTGAAGTTAGGGACAGTGAAGAAAACTTGATCAAGGTTTCCATTCCAGGTCACAAGTAACAGCAGGGGTTACAGAACTATGTAATCGGAAAAGCTTTAAGGTTGGTTGAGCATTGTTTGTGCTGCTGATTAAATGATGTGATTCATGTCTCTTCTCCAGAAAAAAAATATGGGGAATACTTTCAAGTCTCTGATTCAGCAGACCACGAGCTCTCCACAAACTTTCATTTGTCAACTGTATGTGTTGGGAAAACACAATTTTCCTCCGATTAAATATTAGGAAATCTGAAACCTTTGTTTTCCATCCCTGTCAGATTCTCATTTCCTAGTTACGTGCTCCATTTTGTCATGTTGGTCCTCTTTGACCACTACAAGTTGTTTGAACCCTCCTTTGAAACAGGCAGTGACATTGATGAAAAACAGAACTTGCTGCAGAATCTCAGCGGTCTGGCAGCATCTGTGGAGAGAAAGCAGAGTTAACATTTAGAGTTCAGAAGACTGAAGAAGGGTCACTGGACTCAATGCTAACCCTACTTTCTCTCCATCAATGTCGGCCAGACCTGCTGAGTTTCTCCAGCAATTTCTGGTTTTGTTTGCTTTCCAGCATCTGCAGTTCTTTGTTTTACAGTAACGTGCTAATTTTCTTCCCAAACCCTCATCATTGACAGGTATCAGAAATGGCTGTTTCAGAACTGCCTGGTAACCCAAATGCTGTGTGGACTGTAAGAAGACATGTGGAAGGTATGGCTTGAATAATGCATGGAGCAGAACTCCTTTTGGTCATGTGAAGTAATGTTCACCCAGTTGTGTCTGACAAGTGCATTGTACTGGCAACTAATCAAATTCATGTAACTTCTACAAAAATATATTTGTAGGAAAGCAGTAAATCTGGTCTCATTATAATGTTGCATCAGTAAGCATGCACTCTGTTTAACTCATTGAGCCACAATCCACAAGAGCAGGTTTTTTTCTTTAACTTTTAATGTTTTACTTTCTCATTAAGTAGAACTATGTACAGGAATTTAAATAAAATGTGCATAAAACAAGCACAGAAACAACTAGAAAGCAGAAAAAGCAGCTTGGTTGTATGAAGGATTGTTCACTGTTTGCCATTCTTTTACTTTCTCTCGTCACCTCAACTTGCATATTTTGTTAGCTATGACCTAGTTCCAAAATTGATTGAAGACTGAAGAATTAAACACTTCTGAACTGCAGTGCAGTTCAAATCTATAGATGTCAAAAACATATGTACTCCTTTATTTTTGTAAGTTACAGGTGGATTAACCCAAGTAATATTGATCTGGCACTAAAACACATTTCAGGTCAGATTCTCTTTCATCTGAAAATCTTGCACTTTTGAAGATGATGATGACTATAGTTTCTTTTATTTAAATGTGTTCATTTCCACTCCTGGAAGTTTGCATTGATTTTCATTTCAGTGGGAGTTTTTTCCACTTTTTTCCACCGCTTTCTTAATAGTGCTTGCTCATATTAGAATATGGTTCAGTTCCACAGGTACTGACAGTTCTCCACTCTTGCCTATATGGCCTTTACTCATGTACCAGTTAAATAGCTGTCAGTAGTACTGCACAGTATGGTATTGCAGTGCTGACATAATCCTGCTTTTGTCCAGAATCTGTGCACTTACACTTTTTAGCTTCTGCCACTATGTGGCAGGAATGACTGAGCTATTGGTAGAATTTCTCTCTCTAGCCTACATTTCACTAGGTGGTTGTATTCTTTGCAGTTGTCTAGACTGAGGTTAGGTAACTAAGTGCAAATTGCTATGAATTCTTTCATTGTGTTTCTTGTAATTTGTGATGTACAAATATGCAAACTGCAATAATGATTTCTTGGGCTGGGCACATCCTGTAAATGATCAAACCCTGTGAAAGTTAAATGGCCCTGATTTATGTTTTACAAATTAGAATAATTGATAATCACTGATTCCAGACTGTAACCCAGAAATATTAGGAAAACGTCAGGTAGAAGAATACTTTTGCGATGTGTGTAAATTTGCCAGGAGTTGGTTGGGAGTGCATTAAACCTCCTACAATAATCCTAATGCTAGTAGATGTTACCATAATGGAAAAGCTGAAGTGATGACTTGTTAATGAGAATTAATTCACTTTTCAAATTGGATATGAATGTGCTTTTTTTTTGTGTTCCTTATTCAGTATTGCTTTATGTCAGGTTTAGACTGCTACATTTTTATTCTTTCATGGGGTATGAGTACATTTGTTTTCCATCACATCACAGTAGTGTTATATGTACTGGATTGGGCGGTGAGTCGCTCATAACTATAAGATTATGGTTACTTTATTGGTATTGATTTTTGCCTGCCTGGGATGCTTTCCTGTGCTGGCGTGATGAGTGGGTATGACAATACAGACTTTGCCTAGCCTGAGTAATATATTTATTGCAGTTTATACCCTGGTTATTTTCAGTCTGAAAGAGCAGTACTAACCAAGGCTGGTATGTGGTGGCTCAATCTCTACCAATACCAAGCCTCTGTTTCTCTCCCACAGGTGGCCGGGGAAGGTGCTACTCATTCTAGGTGCGTACCTGCTGGTAGGGCCTCTTGGATACTGGTTTAGGGCATTGTAAAGAACAGTCCTAACCACTGATTACGTGAAGCAAAGTACTACTGATGCACATATTCTACACAAAAGGATGTTGACTGGAAAATTGTGACATACCCCTTGCACCCCAACTGTAGAATATTACAAGAATCGGCACTCGTGTGTTGTCATTAGGCTTATATAGTTTATTTGTATCAAGACAGAAAATTATGCCCAATGATGATATTCAGTTCTTGTGAATTTTCTTGTCATCACGAATTGCAATCACCATTTGGAGCCACCAGAACTTCAACTTGATAAGCTGCTCAAAATTCCCTTTCCAGATGTGATTCACCTTTGGAAGAGGAGGATTTATTCTGTGACAGAGTTTTAGTTGAAGTGGGCATGCATTTTTAAAATGATTACACCTGAAATCTTAGTGACAACACTAACTTTGAAGATAGGGAAGTCAAGGGGAGGCTTATGTTGCCTTAACATTTGTATATGCAATGGGATATTTGTTCTGATTCTGTCTGGGGAATTTGGGTGTTTCAGGTATTGGGGTATTCTGGGGCATATTGTTATTTGGTGATGCAGTAGTTATGGGAGGAATTTTGCATGCTAATTTTGAGACATCATTGTTTTAATGATGAGTGTACAATATGGGTTTTGTAGAATTGGCCAGGAAAGAATAAGGAATCATCAGCAAATTTAGTATAGAATTAGTTGGAAGCTTGAAATCAGGGAGGGTTTAACCAGTTGGATGATCACTGTAGGAATCTCTTGGTGTAATTTATCAATTGCAGGATCAATTTGTCATGTGTGAAAATTTCTCCAGGTCTTGAATCAGAAACCTTTCAGTACTAGCCCTTTGCCTGCTAGTCTCTAATTATGATGGTTTCTGTTATGATTGCTTATGTCTGTTCTCTTTGGCCAGTGGCTAATGGTTGCATATTTCATATTGGTGGCATTCTAGGTAAAATAGCTTACTACCTGAGCACTGATTATACAAAGGGCTGTTCCATTTTACAAGTGTTAACCAGGCCTTCAATGCCAATCGTTCTTGTTGCAAAAACAAAGTGCTTTTTCGTCACATTCCCCTCCTTTGCTGCCATCCCTTAAGAGTGGAGAGGAAAGGGACTAAATATAGAAAAATGTAGTTTAATTCCATTCAGTGAAATGAGAGTATCTTAAGTAGCTTTAGCTTAGAGCCAGTATTTGTTTTGAGGTGGGGTGGGAGTATGCATGTGTAGAAAATAAATTGACAAATCAATGATGAATTGCAGTTTAAAACTACTTTTGTTGGATGAATAAGTGAACTTAAACACTTAAATGGGTTGAAATTTATAAGCAGGATGTATTGGAAGGGCTGGGTGTGCTTGAGAATTCATTTTAGTACAGAGGGTTTGTATCCCAAGTTGCATTAACAACTAGATGTGGGGATAGTGGGAGGACTTTACATAATTTTCCAGTATTTCTGGGGAGGAGGAAGGTCCCAAAGTATTGGACAGTGGCGAATGTGACATCTTCACTGAAAAAAGGTTTAAGGCCATGTTTGTAACTTCTAGCAAGTCAGTTTACTGTCAGTGATGGGTAAGATTTTAGAAACAATAAACAGGGACAAAATATCAGTCATTGGATTAATTAACGATAGCTAGCATGGATTTGTAAAAGCCAGATTGTGTTTGGCAAATATATTGGAAATTTTTTGGTGAGAGTGACCAAGAAAGTTGGTCGCTTGGTTACAATCATATAAACAATGTGGAAAAGACTGGTTAATAAAATTGAAGCTCGTAGAATTGCTGGCGTTTAAAAGGATTTAAAAGAATTCGCTTATGAGCAACAATTGCAAATTAAAATAAATGGTTATTTTTCAAACTGGAAAGGCGGTAGACTGTTATGTTCCTTGAGTCAGTGCTACTGCTTTTGATTGTGCTTTTAGGATACCGGCTATGTTTCAAGGTTTACCTTTGAAATCAAACTTTGATGTTGGCACCAAATGAGAATAATGCCAATTAGCTGCAATAGGTCATAGATAGCTAGCCAAATGGACAGGCAAATGCCATGTAATTCAGTACAGGGTAATGTGAGGCAATGAATTTTAGCAGAAGAGATAGGATGTGGCAGTAGAATTAATGGGTATGTTGGGGGTGGGGGGGCGGGGGGTGGTGACCTGAGGTTTCATGAGTTTTATAGAGCTTTGAAAGTGAGCAAACCTTATGGGATCTTGGACTGCACAAGTAGGGGTATCAAGGACAAAACAGAAGTTATGTCGAACCTTTATAAAGATCTAGGTGGGCCACAACTACAGTAATATCCCATTTATCATCATCCTACTTAAGGAAGAATATGATGGTTCTTGTGAGGGTGCAGTGAGATGCACTGGAATAGTCCCAGGGATGAAGGAATTTAGCTACAAGGTTAGGTTAGAGAAGATGGGATTTTTTTCTCCTTTTGAATAAAAGAGAGTCGTCGGAGACTTGATTGAGATGTACAAGATAATGACAGGTTTGGATAAGATAGACAAAAGCTGTTTCTGTTATCTCAGGGTACAAGGACTGGGGCACAGATTTAAGGTATTGGGTAAGAGCTGCTGGGAAAAAATCCGGATGAACATTTTTATGCAGCAAATGGTCATGACCTGCTTTCACTCCCCTCAAACATGCTGGAATTGGAGAAGATGCATGATTTCAAAAGGAAATTAGATACTTGAAGGCAGTGCATTTGCAGATCTATGAGGGTCGAGTGAGTAACAGGACTGACTGAATTGCTGTATGGAGATCTATCATGGACTTGATGGCCTGAATGGAAACTTCTATGCTGTAACGGTCATTAAAGGCTTTTAAAGTCTTTTTTTTTTTGAAAGCTCTTGCCAGTTTGCCAGTAATGCACATTATAACAGCACTGAATGTTAACCTGCAAGTGTATTTTGCACCTTTTTTGTGTGTGTTTAGATGAGTATGATGCATACATCATTGTGTCTTTCGTGAACGCCACGCTGGTACTGTCTATTGGTGAGACCGTAGAGGAAGTAACAGATTCTGGATTTCTGGGTACCACGCCCACACTGTCCTGCTCCTTGCTTGGTGAGGATGCTCTGGTGCAGGTATGGGGATAGAAATTGACTGATTCTTTGAAACACCACGTAAAGCTATATTTGAGCTTCTTGACTGCTCATTTAAATTTCTTCTCTTGCCTGTAAAAGACAGTGTTGTGAATGCACAGCTTGGTTTCTGAAAGAATTCCTTCATTGCTGTGATAAGTTGAATGCAATGGGTGCATGATAAAATGTGTGTACAAGGTGCACTTTTTAAATAAGTCTTTCGTAACTATTTGTGACCTGTACACCAGCAAACTGATTTTTGCAATACTTATGTGCCTTTCTTTTAATTCAGTTTGCAGTTGGTCACTTTGGAGGACATTTAATATGTAATTTTTAGAATTTGGGCCATTATTCTTTGAAAAGAATGCCAGGAGGTGCTAAGGTGCTGTTTTAAGGAAAAGTTTTAATGAAGAAAACTTTGTGTGAGATGTGTTTCATTGGTCATCTCAAATTGTTCCTCTGCCTTCTACCAGCACTGATTGACCAAGTAAACACTAGTATTTTCCCTAGTGGTTGATAACCCAAAATAACCTCATGGTGGCAGAACAGAATATATTGTTGTATGGCTACTTTTCTTTAATCCTACAATCTTCATTATACTAATGTTATATTCGTGATATTGTGGGTACTAAAGGTTTAATGAAAATGAACAATTTACACTGTGGTGGAATGATAGTTTCACAGCCCTGTTTGGGTATTTTGCTGAAATGTGTGATGCTCCTTGTCGTAATTGGAACACACAAAGTGACAGCTACATAATTTAAAAGGCAAACAAAATGTTTGCTTTTATTTTGAGGAATCTGAAATCCAAAGGTGAAAAATTATGTTAGTTATCTCGACCCAACATATTAAGACAAAATTTATGGTTTTGTGGTCAGTTCTCCCTTAAAGAGTATATTGGTTTGTTATTAGTTTGAGAGGGAGAATTCGTCAGAATCTTTCTTGGATAAAAGAATTAAATCGTAAGCCTAGAATTCCCATTGATAAGTGTTGTAATTAGAGTGCTTAAGATGAGAAAGGTGGGAGTTCAGAACAATTAGAACTTCAATATTAGAACCAGCTGGTTCATAGATGATCCATCTCTCTGTCTCTTTTCATCCTCCTTATCACCACACCTCCCCAATCAAAAAAAGACAAAAGCAAGTCAATTTAAAACTTAAAACTGAGGTTAGTAGGTTTTTGATGGACCATGGTATTAAGCAGTATGGAAGCAATGTAAATAGTTGTGCTTTAAATATAGACTAGCAATAATCTAATTGTCTGATTTCACTGGTTTAAGTCACCAAATAGTCTGCTGTTGTTTCAATGCCAGAACATGATTGAAAATAAGTTTCTTTTGAAACACACCTTTTCTTTCTAATGTGAAGTTGGTTTTGTTCTCCCACACAAATAAAAATGCATTCAATTGAGCAGCTAATTAAATAGTTTAAATTATATCATTGATTTTCTGTTTGGAGAATAAGCATGCCTTACTGATCTGTCTTCTGTCCTGCAACCAGTGCTGTCTTTAATATCCAGTACATTCTTAGTCTCAGCCAAAAGTTTTCTTGAATGAACCCCAAAAGAGAATATGGGAACACACTTAACCAGAGATTGTTAGTGTAAAACTTTTGAAAGATGCTCCTCACTGATTTGATAAATTTTTAATGTGGTTATTATCTTGGGTTTTCATTGCAGGAACAACAGGGCAGTTAGATTTGTTTTTTGGTTATCTGGTGGTATACTGAAACAGAGCTAGTGAGGCAGGAACTGGAACATTGAAGAGAATTAAAATATTTAGAGAGGAATGATATGAAATAAAAGTTAAGTCAAATTGTAGTAATTACGCAGGGTGTTGTAATTTAGTAATACACCAGACTCGTCTTGATATCTTGCTGTGATTCATCATACCACATAGGAGGTAGAAGAGTTAAGAATGCATTTCTCAATGTATAAATGATGGCGTGATTTAGTGCAATTTACATTGCAAGGCTTTTATAAATTGGGAATTTGGATTAAGTTGGGTTTGAACACAAGTGTTGTAATGTAGCCCAAGGAAAATCCAGCTACTTTTGTGATTTTTAGGTATATCCTGATGGGATCCGTCATATCCGTGCTGATAAGAGAGTCAATGAGTGGAAGACCCCTGGTAAAAAGACGATTGTGAAATGTGCTGTGAATCAGCGCCAGGTGGTGATTGCTTTGACAGGCGGGGAACTGGTCTACTTTGAGATGGATCCGGTGAGTAAGAGGCTAATGAGCTTAGAGTCAAATAGAATTGGAAATTCTTGCTCTTTATAATATGGCGAGTGTCTCCCTGAACATCCCATTTTCTTTAAATGTTATCCTTTTCTAAGTGTGCGACCTGCTTGCGGGTTGACATTAGTGCTTCCTCTATCCAATCGTAGGAGGTTCCAGAGACTCAATAGCAGTAGCCAGGCTCACCCCCATTCTGGGATTGTAGCTGACCCAAAACAAATGGACTTTATTCAGATCTACTTTCCTGAAAAAACAGAATACTTATGAAGCATTGATTGTGTTATATTAAGCAAAAAACCACATTTAATTTGGGGGACTGGAGAGCAAAATGGAAGCAGGGAGTGGGTGAGCAGAATTTAAGTATGGTTAGTAAGTTTGTGGATGGCACCAAATTTGGTGGGGTAGTCGATAGTGAACGGGATCTCGATCAGCTGGGTCAGTGGGCTGAGGAGTGGCAGATTGTGTTTAATTTGGATAAACAGAACATGTTGCATTTGGTAAGATAAACCAGGGCAGGACTTGCACAGTTAATGGTTGGACTCTGGGGAGTGTTGTTGAACAGACACCTAAAAATGCAGGTTCGTAGTTGCTCGAAAGTGGCATTGCAGGTGGACAAGGTGGTAAAGAAGGTGTTTGGCGCACTTGCCTTTATTTGTCAAAGCATTAAGTATAAGAGTTGGGACATCATGTTGCGGCTGTGCAGGACACGGATGAGGCCACTTTTGGAATGCTGTGTATGGTTCTGGTCTCCCTGCTATAGGAAGGATGTTATTAATTTGAAAAGGATGTTACTGGGTTGGAGGTTTTGAGCTATATAGAGAAGCTGGATAGACTGGGACGTTTCCCCTGGAGTGTAGGAGGTAGAGGGGTGACCTTAATAAAATCGTGAAGGGCATGGATAAGGTGAATAGCAATGGTCTTTTCCCCAGGTGAGGCAAGTTCAAAACTAAAGGGCATAGGTTTAAAGTGAGAGGGGAAAGATTTAAAAGGAACCGGAGGGGCAGTTATTTCCACACACAGGGTGGTTTGTGTATGGAGTGAACTGCCAGTGGAAGTGGTAGATGTAGGTACAATTACAATATCTAAAAGATGTTTGGACAGGTAACTGAACAGGAAAGGCTTAGAGGGATAAGGGCCAAATGCAGGAAAATGGGACCAGTTTAGTTTGGGAAACCTGGTTGGCGTGGACGAGTTGGGCTGAAGGGTCTGTTTCCGTGCTGTATGACTGTGTGAATTTATTTACATTTTTGGATTAAATTCAATTTGAATAGTTATTTTAGTATTTGATAGTTAATGTTACAATCATAAGTTTGTTCCTGTTGTGTTAAACTGTTCCTGCAGTGTGCTGTTATACTGACCTCTTTTTGCATAAGATTATGCATCAGATCTTTCAGATGTTACATTTACAAAATTTTGTTTTGCAGTCTGGACAACTGAATGAGTACACTGAGCGGAAAGAGATGTCAACTGATGTGGTCTGCATGAGTTTAGCAAATGTACCCCCAGGGGAGCAGCGTTCTCGATTTCTGGCTGTTGGGCTCGTAGACAACACTGTCAGAATCATTTCTCTCGACCCTTCAGTAAGTTTTTACTCAATTGCTTTTTTCTTTGGTAAAGCTGGTTATGTGTGTTGGATAGCAGTCCTTATTGCAATGTTACTAACCCCTTATTAGTTCTGTAAACTGTCTTTTTGTTCTTAGAGTGTGGGCAGTGCCAGCAAAGCAGCATTTAATTTCCCTTGGGAAGATGGTAATGAGCTTCCTAATTAAATTGCTGCAGTTCAAGTGCTTGTAGGTCACAGAGCTTGGTGTACATCTTACTGTCCTTGTGCACCTGAAGGTGAGAACTTCAATGATATGATGAACTTTTGGTCTTCAGTTCTCACTGACCCTAGTCACCAATGTGTCCTGTAAGCTGTTGAGTGCAACAAATAGGCTGCACATGACCAACTTTTCCAGTAAGATGTGCGTGTGCATTAGCATAGAGTAGTCTTAAAGGAACCACGCAGTGCCACAAATGAACTGTGTACAGCAAAGAAAAAAGAGCTTTGTAAGTTACCCCCATTAGACTGTAATGTTGCATTCGATCTCTCTCCGACATTCAAACATTTGCACAAAGAGCCAGTTTAAATGGTTCAGAAACTTCCCAAATTTAAGGAATATTTTACAGTCCCGGTTACACAGACCAGGGATGTAATCTGTGGCTTTTCTGTTCCAGTTGCTAGTACGTCACCAATTAGCCTATTTAAGGAGCTGTTTTAACCTTGTATTCTTGTCATTCTCAGGACTGTCTGCAGCCTCTCAGTATGCAAGCTCTTCCTGCACAGCCTGAATCTCTTTGTATAGTTGAGATGGGGGGTGCAGAGAAACAGGATGAACTGGGAGAGAAGGGTTCCATTGGCTTCTTGTACTTAAACATTGGTCTACAGGTGAGTAAAACCAATAGGTATGTAGGTCACGAAGTGTTACTTTGTATGAATTGTGTACCATTCTCAGTTCGAGAACCCTGAGGAGCAGGTTTTGGTTTGTAGGCCAGGTTGTATTCAATCCTCGATGTGTGATCATGTTCACCGTAGTTTATCCACTGATAAATACCGGGGGTATTGCAATTCAATTAAATTGTGGACCACTACCAGAAAAATTGTGCAAACGTTGTAGAGGATTGGCAGGCTAATTGATTTGTTACCTGCTGCTTGGAAATTACATGAATATCTTGGTGACTTTTGGATTATCCCTCTTCTCAATTGTGGACCAAGCTCCTGGCATCTGCTCCGTGGGGTATGATATGGTTGAAATCAGGGATACACTGTGTAATTGCCTAGTGTGTGTTCTTGATTTATATTGCATTGTGACTGGATTCACAACAGCTCACTTGTCAAGGGCAAGGCTGCTTCAAATATTCAAGTAGCACCAATGCAAAACTGATTTCCAGGTATGCTGCTGCATTTTTGTGTGACCTTGATCCTAGCTGTGCTCTGTTTCCTGGTGTGATATCTTTTTAATATTTTCCTGTGGTTATATTAGAACGGAGTATTATTAAGGACAGTATTGGACCCAGTCACTGGAGACTTGTCTGACACGAGGACCCGGTATCTCGGATCGCGACCTGTCAAGCTTTTCAGGGTTAGGATGCAGGGACAAGAAGCGGTGAGTGTACACAATTGAATTTCCAACCTTTACAGACTGATGAGTTAGACAATAATGAGACAAAACTGCAAGTGCTGCTTTTGGTAGCATCCTCCCAACCAGGGGTTCTAACTTAATCTTAAGCAAAATTTTCTTAAAAGATTTATCAAAAATCTAGTTGTGGATCTTGTAGCTGGAGGGGAATTGCTTGGATTGAGTGGGAAAATTGACTTCTGTCACTTGCATCATTATTTCTTCCTCAGGATTTTCCTTTTGGATTAAACTTTCCACAAAATTGTATTGTATTCACTTTTTCTCCTTCTCAGTCACTTTTCCTTTACATTACTTTGAAACATTTCATCCTATCTCCAATGTACTTGACTGTTTTGAATATACCAGCAGTCGAAACCATTAGCTACTTATCCGTGTATCCATGTAAAATAATTTCTGTACTCCCTTGGTGTACTTCTGTCTAGATTTGCCTTTTGCATTTCTCGCCTGCATATTTAAAAGCAATTTTAGGGTCCCAGGAGCCTTTTTAAAATGTAATCTTTAATTCTTGTAACAGGGTAAAGTGCAGAGACAGTACTATAATGTTACAGAATCTCCAGAAATATTGCAGTTTCAATACCAGTGATGTCATTAACCTTCAGTCTTCAAAAGTGAGCTTTAAAATGATGATACATTCAGTCCGTGTTTCACATGAAAACTTATGATTACTGCAATGTTTCTGATTTAAAGTTGGCCGTGTTGCTGATCTGGAGCAGTGCTTTGTCATTGGTATTAGCTAGTTTAAATTTAACACTTGTTTCCTTTATCCATGTAGGTTTTAGCTATGTCAAGCAGGTCATGGCTGAGCTACTCGTACCAATCGCGTTTCCACCTGACACCTCTCTCCTATGAAACTCTGGAGTATGCATCTGGCTTTGCCTCTGAGCAGTGTCCTGAGGGTATTGTGGCAATCTCCACCAACACGCTGAGGTAGGTGTTTCAACACAGTTCCACAATGGTTTGTATGCTAGAAGATGGGGGCAGTTGTGTTAGTTTGAAGTAAAGATGTGTCCTTGCACCATTATTTCAGCTTTTTGTTTGACACTGCTGATGCTTTCAGTAATCTCAGACAAAGAGTCAACATTCAAGACTGATGGGCATTACTTCAGCATTAGGCTGCAAGCAAAGATGCTGGAACTTGTTCATAAACTCCTAGCTTTTAGGGCTTGCTCTCAGTATGTCACGCGGTCAGTTGCAACCATCTTTGCTTCCCTGAAACTTGACATGACCAATAATTCGAAGATAGACTGTGATAACTACTCGAACCAGTCCCAGGCTTGTTTACAAAATATCTCTGCTGGCCTGCAGTCTGGGGGCAGATTCATGAATCGGAACACTCTGTCTAGAGACATATTTTGGCACAGAAATATGTTTGGGAATTGATGAAGCCAGTTCAGCTTTTAGCACGTTCCACAGTTCTTCTGAGACAAGAGAGGTATCAGACTGCAGAACAAGCTGTAGTTAGAACCTATCCACCAGTCAGCCTAACATTTGTCATGGGGAGCATGTTAGAATCAATTAAGTTTATAATAGAATACTAAAAGTCAGGATTCTGGCTCTGCATGCCAGGTTAAGAGAGTGAGCAGAAATTTGGCAGATGGAGTATATTCTGGCAAATGTGAATTTGCCCATCTTGGCACTGAGAATTCAAAAACTGTAATATTTAAATAGAGAAACTGCAGGACTTATTGGGTCAAGGGGATCTGGGGTCTTGGTACATGAATCTGTTTGCAGGTGCTTCAAGTGATTCGGAAAGCATGTAGACTTGTCAGTAATCGTGAGGAAATAGAATATAAAACAGGGAAGTGTTATACATTTTTTCAGGGTTTGCAAAATCCCATCTGATGTACAGTTTTGGGGATTGTATTTCCAAATACAATGTACTTGCATTGGTAATGGCTGCAACCTTTCAAAAAGGCAGCTCACTGCCATCTTTCCCATGGCAGTTAGTGATGGGAAATGAACTCTGCTGGCCCAGTCAGAGATACCTTTACTCCTTGAACAGATTTTTAAAAGGCAGTTCAGAGAACGTTCACTTGATTCATCCGAGGATGAAGAGGGCTGGGTGTTTAAATTTGTTCAAGACTGAATTAGTTAAATTGTTATACACAAGACGGTGACAGGTTTTGTAGAGGGTAGACAGGAAGGAGTTGGGAATGCACCCAGATCAGCCATAAGTCCTGCAGCACAGAAGAAACTCCTCACGACATCAAGTCTGTGCTGGCCTATCCACACAAATTCCACTTTTCAGGCCGTAGCCTTGAATGTTTTGACATTTCAAGTGCTTATTCAAGTACTTTTTGAAAGGTTGTGAGTTTTCCCACCTCTACTATCTTCACAGGGAGTGTGTAACAGATTTCCACGACACTCTGGTTGAAAATTTTTTTTCCTCAAATCTCTAGTGAACCTCCTGCCTTCCATCTAAAATCATGGCCCCTTTTTATTGACCCTTATCTAAAGGGAACCACTGCTGCCTGTCCATGCCCCTCATAATATTGTACACCTCAATCAGGTCCTCTCTCAGCCTAATCTGCTCCAAAGGAAACAACCTGAGCCTATCTATCTTGTCCTCGGAGCTAAGTCACACCAGCCCAGGAGACATCCTAGTGAATGTCCTCTGCACCCTGTCCAGTGCAGTCAGATCCTTTCTGTAGTGAGTTGACCAGAATGGCACACTACTCCAGCTGTGGCCTAACCAAAGATTTGTACAGCTCTGACGTAACCACCCTGCTCTTACAATCTGTGCCACAGCTGATAAAGGCAAGTGTTCTCTGTATACTTTCTTAATTGCCCTAATTATATGTCTTGCCACTTGCAGGGATCGGTGGACATGCCCTCAAGATCCCTCTGTTCCTCTGAAGTTCTAGTGTCCTGCCATTTATCGAGTACTCTTTTGGCTTGTTGCTTCTTCCCAACTGCGTTCTCTCTCTTCAAGGTTAAATTCCATTTGCCACTAATCTGACTACCCTGTCTGTCGTCTTGTAACCTAAGACCACATCTTTTTACTGTTAATCACCTGGCCCTTGGAGCCTGTTTTGCTATTCAGTATGATCATAGCTGAACTTCTGTCTCTGTGCCATATTCCTGCTTTCGCTCCATACTCCTTAACTCTTTCTTGAATATATTCAGCGTCTTGGCCTCTACTGCCTTCTGTGGTCAAGAATCCACAGGTTCAGTATGGTTTACGCTGTATTCTGGGAGTGTTTCTAGACTCCTCAACCAGGAGAAACATCTTCCCTGCATCTAGTCTGTTCAACCCTGTACAATTTCATATGTTTTAATCAAATCGTCTCTCATTCTTCTAAATTCTAGTGAAACAGGCGCAGTTGTACCAATCTCTTAGTCCTGCTCCCCCACTCTCAACCTAGTGAATCTCTGCTGCACTTCCTCTATGATGTATTCTTTCTTAGGTAGGGATACCAAAACTGCACGTGGTGATCCAGTCATCTAGTAGAAGCACTGTTCAAGGGCAATTAAGGATGGGCAATAAATGCTGGACTTGTCAGTGATAACTGCAGCTGATGAAAACACAACTGAGAAGCTTGGATGTTCTAATCGTGAAGGCATGACTACAGGGATCATGTCATGTAGTATGAATGCCTGATGCATGCTGAAGTAGCTGTAGATGGGTGGCTTGAATCAGACGCAATTTAATAAGCTGTATTAGGAATTCGCTCCATTTCTGTGGCCAAATAGCTCTTGCAGGAATGGATCAGCTTAGGGACATCTTTTAGTTGAATCTCAGGGATCATTCCATTACCTGTTTTTTAATTCATGTCCTCGATAATTGCACTCAGAATAATGGCCAGTCTGTTGCCAGATGATAATCAGAGTCTGTTAACAGGTTAGGGCGGTAGGAGTGCAATCAAATACAGTGATTTAGATGTGCAAGAGAAATGGCAAATGACGTTTTAGTTTGGTATAGGGTCAGCACAGAACAAAATATGCATAACTTTTAAAATGATGATACATCCAGTCCGTGTTTCACCTGATACCTTGTGATTACTGCAATGTTTCTGATTAAAGGTTGGCTAATTTCTGTTCTGTTCTTTATTGTTTTATTGGCATTGTAGGTTTTGATCATGTCCAGCGGATCATCACTGAGCTACACTTCAAACCAATCCCCATTTGCACCTGACAGTGTAGTATGTGCACCTGGCTCTGCCTCTGAGCAATGTGCTAGTGTGAGGAGTTTTCCCAAAAGTTCCCTGAAAATACAGGTAGATGATGTATCCCACGTCCACTCAATCACATCATATTTATAAGACACGATACACTTCTCCAGGTGCCATGTTATGATGGCCTGTCCCTTTTAACAGTGAATCTAAAGGTCGTCTCATTTATCTCTAACATGGCTCCTACAAATGGCAAGAGTAGCTTCCTTAACCTGCTTATTTATCTAGAGCAGATTGCAAAAATGAGATTCCCTAAGTAAGGTTAACTTGCAAATGTTTTGCTGCCATTCCATAAGTCCGCTCAACCCTCCTTAAAGGGCTTTTAAGTTGAATATATGATTGTAGGATTGTAGTGGCAGAAAAGTGGATTTATGAGTTGCAAAGTTTCCATTGTTTTCTTTTCATTTCTTTCCAGAATCTTAGCTCTTGAGAAGCTAGGAGCGGTATTCAATCAAGTTTCCTTCCCTCTGCAGTATACCCCAAGGAAGTTTGTTATTCACCCAGAAAGCAACAACATTATCGCCATTGAGACCGATCACAACGCCTATACAGAGGCCACCAAAGCCCAGCGCAAACAGCAAATGGCTGAGGTAACTTTTCAGACACCGATATCGCTGTAAAGCCGATGCCATGTATCACAAAAAGAGAATAGAGATGCTAGTTTTTATTACACAGTATGTGCAGAGAGGTGTAACCTGACATTAAAGTAGATTGCTTAATGTCAACAAGAAAGTTGTCACTATTCTGTGTATGTGACTTGGGTTCTTCTTACTACAGTGTGGTAGCTTAAAGTAAGACCACTGGAATGTAACTGTTCTTTATATGTTGACCTGTCAGTTTTATAAAAATGCTGGATGTGTGCATCTTTCAGCATTGATGGATTAACAATATCAGCATGCCATTACGATATTAATGCTTCACTTTTATCCATTGTTAAGGAAATGGTGGAAGCAGCTGGAGAGGACGAGCGAGAATTGGCAGCAGAGATGGCAGCTGCCTTCCTGAACGAAAACTTGCCTGAATCCATTTTTGGATCCCCAAAGGCAGGGAGTGGACAATGGGCATCTGTTGTTCGAGTAATGAACCCCATCCAAGGCAATGTGTATGATCAGATCCAGTTGGAACAAAACGAAGCAGCATTCAGGTAGGACAGGTTTTAGCAGAAGAGTTATAATAAACTGCGAATGCTTTTGGGTTCTGTGATCTATGGCGTTTTATTTCACATAATCAGTTTTTTAACTCCACCAGGTAATACAGCCTGCTAGGTTAATATCCATCTATAGCAGCGTATTGTACTGATTGATGTTGGCTGTGATCCGTGTGAAAGTCCAGCTTGTCATAATAGAAACCTTTTCATCCTTGGGTGTCAGTAGCTCACAGGTTTATTATTATCAGCAAGGCATATCATCAAATATAAGCCTCCTGAACCATTTCCTAAGCCTCTTTGACACAGTCAACCACTGGGGAAATGTGTAGCATTGATAACAAGAAACACACTTTCCAAACAAATATGATGGATGAAGTGTTTGAATATTTTGACTTGTTCTTAAATGTGGCTTGGGCTGTTAAAGTTCCTTTACTTTACCTGCATGCTTGGTTGAATGGTTTATGTGTAGGGCATTTATTGAAGTCATTAAGCTGTACTAACATGGGTGTATTGTATTTCCAGTATTGCTGTTTGTAAGTTTGGAAATGGTGGTGATGATTGGTACGTACTGGTTGGCGTTGGCAAGGACCTAATCCTTAATCCTCGTTCAGTTGGCGGTGGATATATTTACACCTACAAACTTATAAACAGCGGAGAGAAGCTAGAATTTGTGCACAAGGTGAGTATTGGAACTTTTGGGAGAGATGGCTGGTTTTCCATTGCTAAAACAATTCATCCTTTTTTTTGTGTTTCATGTGTTTGTGCTGTGATCTGAACATGGCTGACAAAGCTGCTATGGTCTCTTGCGGTGCTTGTGATTTTTGTAGAGATTTTCCAATTTACTCCCCTCTGTCTTCATAACTCACTCGGTGGTCATTCTTAATGTGCAAGTCGAATGTGTGTTTAGGCTAATGGAAATTGCAGGTTTCACGACTGAGCCTAATTTTCTGCATTGTCCTACTCTTGGCTAATAATGCAGATCAGGAATTCAGGTTCCTAAAGCCAGTTGTAGGCATCGCCCACTGCTATCTGCCTGAGATCAACTAATTACATGGACAAATCGAACATGTGGTCTATGGTTACAGTAAAGTTTGCCTGTTTCGGATGGTGAGCTACACCATTCCTACTAGATCTCTTGCTAACTTGACTGAATACATTTTAATGCTAATTGGATGTTTCCTTTTAAACTCAAGATTACTGACAAGTATGTTAAACAACATCACTAATTTGTACAACAAACAGATGGGGATCTTGGTGACAAACCAGTAGAGTGGATATGCACAGATAAACACCTCCAAACTTGACTGTATCCACAGAGTGTGAAAATAGACTGCATTAAATTGGTGGGTTTTAAAATCAAAGTAAGCCCTTGTACGTACTTTAAAAGGCATGAGGTGAGATGAAAGTGACTGGCCTTGACATCAAAATCATAATTGACTGACTATTGCATCGAGGAGTCCTAGTAAAACTGGGAATTGGGGGGAAATGCTCTGCTAATTGTAGTCATACCTGGCACAAAAGAAGATGGTTGTGGTTGTTGGAGGTAAGTCTTCTCATCTGCAGGAATTCCTCAGAGTCGTGTCCTAGACCCAATCATTTTCAGCTGCTTCATCAGTAACCACTCCTCCATGATAACATCAGAAATGGAGATGTTTGCTGATAACTATGCAATGGTCAGCACAATTCCTGAGATACTAAAGCAGTCCATGCCCAAATGCAGCAAGGCCTGGGCAGTGTTCAGGCTTGGTCTGACAAGTGTCAAGTAACATTCGCACCACACAGATGCCAGGCAATAACCATCTCTCAACAAATGGGAATCCAACCATTGCTCTTTTCACATTCAATGTCATCAGCATTATGGAATTCCCCACTAAACCCATTGACCAGCATTGAACTGAGCTAGTCATTTCAGTACAATGGCTACAAAAGGAGGTTACAGATTAGGAATCTTGCAGTGAGTAATTTGTCTCTTGACTCCTCAAAGTCTGTCCTCCATCTACAAGGCACAAGTCAGGAATGTGATAGAATACTTCCCCCTTGCCTAGATGAGTAGAGCCCCGACAATACTTGAAGCTTGAACCAATCAGGACAAAGTGACCCCAATTGTCGTGATCGACACTACACCCACAAACATTCAACTTCTTCACCACTAATGCTCAGCAGCAGCAGTGTATGCTGCTGTAAGATGCGGTGCAGAAATTTGCCACTGGTTCTTGGGGGCGCACACTTCAAGCTCGCAACCACTACCATCCAGAAAGCCAGGTGCTGCAGCTACATGGGAACACCACAGCTTATAAGTTGATTCCAAGCCACCTGAGGTCTGACTTGGAAATATATCGCCATTTCTTTCATGGTCACTGGGTCAAAATCCTCTCTGTCCCCAACACGTACAGACCAGCCCTAACGGCATTCTGATTTTATGTATACCAAATGGACTGCAGTCCTTCAAGAAGCCAGCTCACCACCACCTTCTCAAGAGCAGCTAGGAGTGGGCAGTAAATGGTGGTCCAGCCACCAATGCCCACAACCAGTGGGGGAATAAAAATCATTAGAAGTAATAACGAATTGCACATCAAACTGAATTTCCCAATTCGCTACCTGCTTTTGATTATTGAAGATCTCATACCAAACAATCTGGAAGCTTCTTAGTATAGGGCCTTTCACTCCATGTTTTGAACATAGGAAAGCAAATACATCGCTTGAGAGTCAGTTTTCTAATTGGAAAGCCATCTGAATGAGATGTTGCCTAGAATAGGTTGAATGGGTGAGAGCATCTACAAGTTATTTAGTCATCTTATCTAACATGAACTTAGTGGCAAGCACAGCATATTATTTTTGTTATGGTGAGAACAGTGGTATGTGTGACTTGTAATCGATGAGTCTGGCCCTAATCTGTATGTCCATACTGTGAAATACAGCAGATTAGTGATGTTTGTGTGTCTCCGATCTTTGCTAAAAGATTTTCTCAACCTGCCTACCAAAAGATTGGAGAGATCGGCTTAAGGCTGCTACTGAAAGAAGTGAATATCTGGTTTACATCACAACCCTAGGTTATGTGATATTGTTAAATATTGGAAATTATGCACACAGTCCGAATTGCAACGTGCTCAGAACTCTTACAGGAGTGACTAACACTAATACATTTGAGTGAATATCCAAACCAGACCTGAAACATGGATGAGGCCATGGTCTAACTGCATTGCATCAGGGTCTGTCATTCAATTTTTATAGTTTAGCACTGACATTAAACACAGGAAATGGTTAAGTGCATGAATCTTTATTGGAATTTGTGGTACAATTCCAAGACAAACACTAAGCCTGTAGAATTTGGCATTTAAACAACATGAATAATTATCCCATTATAAAATAATTTGTTTTGTTTGTCTTTTTTCTGTACTCTGTTTCCTGCAACTCCCATCATCTTCCACCCCTACCACCAAACTCCTCCAAAAACAGACATCCATTGAAGATGTTCCAACAGCCATTGCCCCTTTTCAGGGCCGTGTTCTGGTTGGATTGGGGAAACTCCTGCGCATCTATGACCTGGGGAAAAAGAAGCTGCTGAGGAAATGTGAAAATAAGGTAGGGTGGTTGATGTCTTTTGAAGGTGATGGGTTTTTATGCTTACATTTGAAACTGATGTTGCAGTTGTTGGTCCAGTTGTTCATGGTATTATTATGCAGTACACCTAAGTGCTGTTCTTGCAGTGATGGGAGGGACACCATAGGAAGGAAGGTATGCTCCATTTGTGATAGCTTGGGCATTGTTGAAGGAAATCTTGACAATCTATCATGATTATTAGGGCAAGTGTTGGAGGAAGAGAAAACAACAGATGTTCCCAGACACATTCAGAGATTAAAAAAAAAACTTGCATGGTAAAATATACTGATCGTACAAACACTGGCAAATTTGGGACTGTGGACAGTCTTCTGTGCATCAAGCCCTTAAAATATGGGGCATGTTGTAAAGTGTCTGGAACTCCTGCTGAGGCAGAATTTCTGGGGACTTACTTTCCCCTGCAGCCTCCTTCCTTTCTGCCTGCATGTTCTTGTGAGATTGTTATGTATTGGTTAGTGTAAGGTACCAGTGGGTTTTGTCTGAAAAGGAAGTCTTAACACAGTGCTTACAGTAACAAAGAAACCGCTCAGATTTTTGGAAATGAATGATATGCTCTGTCTCAGGATAGAAGCTGCAGATATTGGGGGAAGAACTTCCTCCTTAAGTGAAATCTCTTACAGTACAAACACTAACCCTTTTTGAACATAAAGGTGATACGCAAAAATAAAAAATTGACCATCCATAAACCGTCCTAGGTTAGTTACATAGTTTCCCTGCAGTTTTTCGGAAATACAATGGGTCTGAAAGTTAACCTCTGCAGTTAGGAAGGAGATTCCTTTCCTTTTGGGGAAAAGTCATTGTTTCAGGATTGGTCTGGCATACCCTGATATCAGCAATGTGTAGTCACACATTATTTTATGTTAGCTCCTCCCACCACGTTCTGCAGAGTGGGAGGTACGGTTCTATGTCCACGTGATTACAGTTATCTCCTGGGTATCTTGATCCAAGTTCAGTGATTATATTTTCCACAAGATAAGCTAAAAACTTGAGTAATACCTGTCCTGACTTCTAATGAGATGTCTCTGCTGGAGCATCAAAACAGCAGCCTGCATTTTAAAAGGAAGTTGTGCAATGTTCTAACTTGGAAAATTGGAGTGTGGCTTTGATCAAGCCATTGTCTACCAATAAACTTAGTGAATAGGCCACGAATGTGTCTTTTTTCCACTTTGATTTCACAGTAAGTGTTTTAACCTAGTTGAACAGACTGCATACAGGACTTGAACATCAGAAGGGCTTTCCTTGCAATTTGTTGCTTCTGCTTGCTCTAATCTCCATGGGGAATTGGATGTTGACATTTCACTGCCTTTTTTTTTGAAAATGTAAAGCTTAATCATTTTCAGTAATGATCCTGCTAGCTCCAAATGAAATTTTATCTATATTCTTGATGGATCCAATATTCCGATCCCAAGGAGGATGGATGCAGACTGAGTGCTTAAAAACCTCACTACTTTCGACCATTATTGTATGTCAAAAATGTGTAGGAGAGGTGGAGAAACGGGAATTGGGAGACCTCTCTAATGCAGATTCATGTTTGAGTTGCGGCAATCACACAGCTGTTTGCAGTTGTCTTAGGAATTTTATTGGGAAATTAATGTGCACTGTAACTTTCTGCGGTTTACTTTCTTTAGCACATTCCAAATTTCATAGTGGCAATCCACACCATTGGGCACAGAGTCATTGTCTCAGACGTACAGGAGAGCTTCTTCTGGATTCGTTATAAACGCAATGAGAACCAGCTGATCATTTTTGCTGATGACACATTACCCCGCTGGATCACCACAGCTTGTCTGCTGGACTATGAAACAATGGCTGGTGCTGATAAATTTGGCAATATCAGTGTGGTAAGTACCTACCCTCGCAAACCTGTATAGTTGGCAGTGACACATTCAAGGTATAATTTTCCAGTCGACCAGCTGATAGGAGTGAAATATAGTATTAGAATGACCTGGTTAAAGGTTTGTTATTTTTCATTCTTGGGAGGTGAGCGTTATTGACAAGATCTACACCTTATTACTCATCCCTCGTCGAGGAGGCTCAGACACTGGCTGTAAGTTATGATTTGATGTGTATGGCTTTTTGTTTGACCCATCTGGCCCAGCACTTCCAATTTGGCGCAAGTCCTCATGATAGTAAAGCGGCCTTCTTCACAGGTGTTTATTTTTAATTGTGCAATGTGGGTTTCAATGGCAGAATTGACCAACTTGCTAGGCTATACCAGGGGGCTGTTAAGAGTCAGCCATTTTGCTGAGTGTCGGCATATGTAGACCAGACCAAGCAAGGACAGCATTTTCCTTCCATAAAGAACCTAAGTGAACCAGATGTGCTTTTTGACAGTCAGTGGTGACCATTGACTGAGGCTGGTTTTCAAGCCCAGAATTAATCATTTGAGTTTACATTCCATCAGCTACTGTGTTGGGGTTTGAACTTGTGTCCCCAGAATATTAATTTGATTCTCAGGATTACTGATCCAGTGACATTGCCTCTGCATTTGTTTTTTCTGGTGCCAAGGACACTTCTGGGTGGTCTTCCCAGGTTTATTATTCAACTCTGAAGGAGTGACAAGGCCATTTCGGAGGGCAGTCAGTCACATTGCTGAGGGTGTGGAGTTGTATGTGGTCAAGACTCGGTCAGGATGGCTGATTTCCTTTCCAGACTGTCATTAGTAAACCAGAGAGGTGTTTTTTATGATAGCCTGGGATTACTGATGCTGACTTTATTTATTCCAAATTGATTAAATAACTGGGTTTAAATGCACCTTGATTCCATGACGGGATTTGAATTCATGTCTCCAAAAAATTAGTCCTGTTTCCGGACTACTAGTTCAGAAACATTACCACCCTGCTACTGTTCTCTTAATGAGCGTTTCCTAGAGATTTTACAGGAAATGGGAGCTGCTGATTATTGAAAGGAATGACTAGATGATGAACCATGCCTAGCTTGCTCAGTGTTAAGAAATCAGTTTGTCTGTTTTGGTGCTTTGGGAAAAATAAAGAAAGCACCTCTACCAGCCTGATCTGTTATAAAAGCAGAAAAGCTTTCCTGTCAGAGGCAGAGGTCACTTGTGTCCAACTTCTTTAAACAAAAAATTATCCTCAATCTGCAGAGATCAGCAAGCATTTTCGAGTTCTAAGGTGTTAGGCATCTACCAGACTGAACACTGGGTAATGAATTGGCTTGTTGTGATTTGAGCATGTCAGCTGTCTCCCATATTTAAATGTACAGTATCCTACCTGAGGGTGGCTGTCTTGGCTTGGGCATGCTCTTTTGGAAAAGTTCTTTCTTTCTCGCAAGATGCTATGCAAAAGTATTTAGATCTGCACTTTAAGTGCTAATAGCTGCAGGGCTATGGACAAGCTGGGCTGAATGGTCCCTCTCTGTTCTGTATCATTTCTGTGGTTCTATTGCTAAATGTTATCACTGTCTTGCTCTATAAGTGACGATCCCCGCAGGGAAAAGTCTATTGTTTTGCTTATTTTTAAATAAAATTCCATATAAATCTTTCGAACGTCTATCAGTTGGAGAAATCACTGAGAGATTCCCAATCTAAATCCTTTTTAGCTGCTCTAGAAATGTGCACAGCTGCACATATTTGTGAAAAGTGCATCTCTATGCAGTTGAGGATTTCTGCAGGACATTTATAGTGAATGAACGCAGGTTATTTCAGGCAGAAACATCTATCACCAGCAACTTCACTACATTAATGAAAATGAATATTTATATTAAACGCAGGGTTTTCAGTGGGGATTGTAGACTATTATGAATGATCGCTCCCCTCCAAGTACGCAATCAGAACTTCATGGCATTTTAACTGGTTGCAACTAAATGTCAATGTGACATACAGCAGTGGCATTGGTTCACTCGTCTTTCACAATTGAGAGAACATTTGCTTAGATTGTGTACATTGCCGAAATGTGAAATACTTCAGTCAGTACTCCTAGTCCTGTGCCGCCATTTAGAAAAAGGCTATGGTAACATACAGGAACCACTTATTGAGGGTAGTCTTAACGACTTTTGCAGGTGAGACTGCCTCCAAACACAAGTGATGATGTTGATGAGGATCCCACTGGGAACAAAGCTTTATGGGATAGAGGTCTACTTAATGGAGCTTCTCAGAAGGTAAGAGAATGTTATTCAGAATATAGGCAATTATACTGAGTCATTTCTTGGCCTAGGCCTGCAGCAATATGGCTGAGGAAGAAGCACTGGACAGCAGCTGTGGAAAGTGAGAAGAAGCCTCTGATGCATTTAGTAAGATCTGAGCAGAGCGAAACAGCTTTCCATTCCCCTTAGATTAAGGGGAGAAGCCACATAATGTTTCTGTGACCATGTTGACATGGTAGAGTTTGATGTGATAAAATGCTTATGCTCATGAGACGACTTATGATTTGTAGTTTGCAGTAAGTATTTATATACATTCATACTTGCATGATAAGATTACTCAGTCATGGTCCTTGGGTTCAAACTGAACCAGTGTCCTGCATCAGGGTCACTCTGCGCCATATCAGTCTGAGATGTGAATAAAGCTAGGCTACTTTGCTATAGCACATGATAGGGGATAAAGGACCAAGATGTTTATTTGTACAGGTTCCTTGCTATATTGCATGTTAACTAGGCTGATCTGCCAAAACAGGAAAAAGTAAAATTGATGGAATTGTGAATAGCCAGGATCAACATTAAAACTTGACCAGGCCATCTCCAAATAGAGCTGCATGTGAACTGAAAATTATCATGAGACTGCATGCAATGCAGCCATGGAAATGTTGACACCATGTACTTGTGTTGTCTACTGATTTTACAGTGTTTGGTAATGTAATTTTGTACCTCTCCTCCCTTCTTGTTGCCACTCCCCGGGGGGATAGGTCAGTAATGTGGATGTTAGCTTTCTGACATTTTGGAACCAAGCAAACAGATCACTTAAGCCAGCACATATCTGTGTTGTACCAATCTGCTTTTCGCAGATTGTGAATTCATTTGGCTTCAGTTTTATCCTGCCACCACCAGTAATAGGCTAATCATTGGCATCGCTGCAGGATTCCTCTATTCTCATGACCCATATTTGGAAGGCCATTTGAGCTGTTAGATTTTATTAACATACGTTGAAGTGTCTGCTTCTAGATAGGTATCCTGCTGACTGGGGTTTTGGGTTTGCTTCAGTAACTGGCTACCTGAAGGCAGACAACTTGTCCATTATCTCAATTAATCATTGTCTCTGAAAATTATCAAAAACTGTAAGTGCTAGTATGAGGAATCATAGAAATCAGTATTTGGGCTGACCTGAGGGTAAAGTTGTTTACTTGCAAATTTTCAGTCTGACATCAGGGTCTGAGTAAGGGGAGGCAGTCTTTGTGTAATTATGATTTTGTGTTCTTTGTTCAGGCTGAGATCATTGTTAATTATCATGTGGGAGAATCAGTCCTTTCATTACAGAAGACCACATTAATTCCTGGTGGTTCAGAATCACTTGTGTACACAACCTTGTCTGGAGGTATTGGGATCCTAGTCCCGTTCACATCACATGAGGTAGGTCAGATATTGTTGTTATCAATTGCTTTTCTTTCAAGTTTGACCTGAGATCACTCTATGTTTGGAGTTGAGGTTTCACTCCATTTACTGATCTTAACAATGATGACTGCTGAAGGGGTTTAGCTTCATGTAAAATTGTTGATAAGCACATATCATTCTCACCAATCTTACCTGGCCATGGACAGCATCAGCCAGTAGCAGATTTTGCTTAAAAGGCAATCAGCAGCTGGCTTCCTCTCAAGCTGAGGACTACCACGACCAATAAATGTAGTAGCCAGCCACATCTCTGGATGTGACTACCTTATTCAGCTCAAACTGGGCACATACCAGGCGTGTGTGTCTTAGTTCCATATTCCTGTTAGGAAATAAATCCTGAAGAAAGCTTGCAGTTCTGTGTAGACATTTGTAAGTTGTTCTATTTGCTACTTTTTCGATTTAATTTATTTAAATGCGTCAAGATTCCAGGGTTGTTTTATTTCAGTATGTCTTGTGGATCAACTGAGTGAGCTTCCCCTCTGAAGCCTGCAGCTCTGTAAGTAACAAGTAGTGGGTTAAAGTAAATGCTGTCCAAATTGAATGTGGAAATAAGTCCATTTAGAATGAGTTAGAATTCAATCCCCTGCCCTCGGCAATAGACTTAGCCTGTTAAATCTTGTATCCCAGTGCTTTTTGGTGATTGTGCTTTTTTATTTAACACATCTGGAATGATGGTGAAACACCACCTTGATGTTAAGGGAAGGACATTTGGTGACGTAGATCCTATTTCATTCCTTTTGTTGCTAACCTGAGATTGATCTGTCTGTTTTTCCACAGGACCATGATTTTTTCCAGCACCTGGAGATGCACATGAGATCAGAACACCCTCCGCTGTGTGGTCGTGACCACCTTAGTTTTCGCTGTTACTACTTCCCAGTGAAGGTAGGTGCTCTTGCTGTTAGTACTCACTTTGGTTTGAAGAAGGGCACAACTGTTTCATTCTCCAGCAACTTTACCAGTGAAAGTTTTAGAACTTTTAAAGTAACACTGTGCCTGCTGTGTAACCGTAAAGCGTCAGATTTAGCTCTTAATTAAGCCAGTGCCCAGGGTTGTTTTTTTGTGACATGTGTGGTGTTCACTATGGGACCAAGAAGCTGAAGTGTTAAACACATGTCCCCATTCATTTACATAGATTTCAAATTACTGATCACTGAAAATCTTATTTTAATATTTAACCATCAATGAATGTCAAAAATAGTTCTTTGCAAACCCATAAGCCCATACAAAATCAAAACAAGACAGAGCAATGATGAGAAATTAGAAATGCAAATGATGCTGGGTTGTTAGAACTTCTGTCAGTTGAATTGCCAGACTAATTGTGACGAATGGGCTGGATCTTGAAGGTATCTGCTGTAATCCCTGAAAAGCACATCTTGGTATTGCATCTAGGAGTGCATACTTGATATGCGTCATAAAAGGTCTGCTGATGTAGTTCAAAGCTACAAAGGTAGTGAAGGCAGTACAGCTCAACTCTGTATACACACATGGATCAAAATGGAGAATGAATTTGAGAAATTTAAAAATCCTGTGTCTGTCACCACACTGTAGTGTGGTATTAAGAGTTTCTGCTCCATTAAGAACCTTAGCACTGTTGCAACATTTTTATTCTGTGGATCTATTGTGCAGTCCTACAAGTTAAGAACTCAGTGGATTGCTGCCATTTGTATCATCATAATTTGATTTAATTATGTTAAATTGCATTTTTTGTGAACTTCTGTCACGTTGTGCCCTGCCAGCCTCAATGGTGAGTTGACTGCTGCATTATGGTTCATGTTTGCTGTCTTCACTGAACATCGTGTATGGGCACACACACAAGTATATTCACAGGCAGGAAGTGGAGAAACAACAGAAGTCACTATTTTTGCTGTTCTTTTGATTTCTGCTGATTTCAGAGAACCTCTGGAAATTCCATGTTTGTATGTTAATGGGTTTTTTTGGTCTATCTATCATGATTGAGATTAATCCACTCATGCTTACATTTTCCAGTTAGCATTTTATGTGACTCCTGTCTTCTCAGCCCAATTATGAATAAACCTTTTTTTTTAAACCCGTTTTGGTTCTTTTCCTCCATATAAATAGACATTTTCAGTATAGATGACGAGTGAGCAGATAGTATGAAATCCATTTACTGAGCTATCAAGCTGGAAAACCACACACATATTAGGTGCAAAATATATTTTGCAAAGGTTCAAAAGTCAGTGTTTCATCTTTAAGAAAACATTGATACCCAGAGGAGCCTCACCCCTTGCGCAGGTTTTGTCCATAGGGCATTGTATAAATGGCACAATTGCTGAGATCTGGAACTGCAAGGAGTGAAAGAAAGCATATCCTTTTCAAATGCAAACTGGTTGTGACAGATTTGTGGTTGGACCATTGATTGAAGCCGGCATTGTGGCGTGTATATTGGCACAGTCACAATATAAATAGTTTGATTATAGTTAAGGATGCCAGTGACTGGATTTTCCCTTCCCCTCCCCCATATCCTCCTTTTTTACTCTGGTCAAACTAATTGACCACATGAGAATAGGCACATTTTAATAATGGAGTTTGTGCCTAGGAGATTAACGATCTGTTTTGTGTCTGGCTGAATCCTTCAAGGTTCTACAGTTTCTTGTGGCATAATTTTAAATCATAACAAAATGTAACAGATGTAGGTAACTGTGACTGCAGAACTGAGCAACTCTGCATGGAGTCATTCATTTCCTCGCAAGGAGCCACCTTTTTGGAAGGAGAGCAATGTGTAAATGGAAAAATAGGTGACTGGTTCAGGAATGACTTTGTCCCAGTTCTTCGTAACATTGGTGAAGTTCCATTGGCTTAAAATTGAAATCTATAACAAAACTTCAGATGATAGTGTTCTTTTTTCAAGTCCACAGCTTTTCTTTACAGAATAAAGATGGAGCTAGCCAATGCAACTAATACATGTGCATGTGTTTGCTTGTCTTCTAGAATGTAATTGATGGCGACCTGTGTGAACAGTTCAACTCAATGGATCCCATAAAACAGAAAAGTGTGGCAGAGGAACTGGACAGAACACCAGCTGAGGTGTCCAAAAAACTGGAAGACATCCGAACCCGTTATGCATTTTAGGTGCATGTACACAGTCTCCCCCTCGGGAATTTATGGCGCTTCACTTTTACCTGCACTAATGGCATTGTATAGTGCTAGAATGTGCATGTAGTAGAGTGTGCTTCAGTCAGAGAAGTAACTTTCACTATTTGAAATGGCTGGAACTTTCTCTTGTAAATACAGTTTTGTACATTACAATGTTTAAAGATTTTGTTGGGAGGGAGGGTTGGGGCATGCGTAGAACACTTTTTGCAGGTGCTTTTGAGAGACATTGCTGTGTGAATAGCACCCTTTTTTTTAAAGAAGAGTTGCTTTTCCATTTGAGAGAACAGCAGAATAAAGTCCTCATTTTAATAAATCTGGTGTTTCCTTTGTCTCACTTCTGAGCTGCAAATCAGTTTCTTAGTGCAAAGCTCCCTGGTCTGAAGTGCTGAACAGGAAAGTGACGTGCCAGCTATATGTTGGCACAGCTGGAAGTCCCTCACAGCACTTCTGCAAAGGTACAATAAGAGAAGAAAGAGCTTCAGGATGCTGAATATTTTATCTCCTTCGTTTGTAAAAACATGTTTAATCACCTGAAATCTTCAAGAGCAAGTTCAATGCCCACACAGTTTCATTAAATCACAATTAGAAGAGGCATTCTTGGCTTTTTCTTTCTTTCTAATCACTCCATGTCTCTCCTCAGTCCACCAAGTCTCGAGGTGGATTGTGAAACGAAGGCTACTCCCTGAGCTGAGATCAGATGGTACACACACACTGGGCGAAGTGTGGCTCATTTACACTCTTCACAACTTGTTCTGCACTGCGAAGGGGCACGTAGGAGCCAGATATTCATTAGGACAACAATGTACCGCTCGTTTGTTCACTTTTGTATGATTGTTTTTAAAAGCTTTGAAGACCCATTTTTCTAGACGGTGGCTCTGAAGGGTCCTGCTCCTCTGATGCCGCCTGGCCTGCTGTGTTCCTCCAGCCCCACACTGTGTTGTCCCGTTCTTGTAGAAGCTTATTTCCATAGACATAATTGGCCACTCACATTTAGCAGTAGTGGCTGCCAAATCGGTAATTCAGAGAATCATCATTAGTTTGTTCATGTTATAAATGAGCATGATTCCAGCAGGAATGCTCACTTTTCTTTGTCTCCTTAGCCTTCCCTGCTGCCTTGACCATTGTTCCAAGTCTGATTTCCAATCATTCATGTTTACACCTACCAGGTAAATCAAGTACTGCATCCACACAGTCAATAGTAATGTAGCTACAAAGCCTTACTAACCTAAATCTGATGGTTCCAGAAGGTGGAGTTGTCGCTGTTTGTATGTTGTCAGTTACAACAAACATTGAACCAGTTTATATATAATTGGTTGTTGAATGTATGAGGAAGAGCATTAAATGTTAAGATTAACTATGATTTAGACTTCCTCATTCTTTCGGGCATAATAAATTTCTTTCTTATTCTGTTAAATCTTTATTCATTTGGCTAACTCAGATTTTGCAAACAGTTGTTGCAAATGAAAGCAACAGCTGGATTGCATCCTGGCGTCATTGTTGTACGGCACAGAAACAGACTGTTTGGCCCAATCTGCCCATGCCGAACAAGTTTCCTAAACTAAACTAGTCCCATTTGCGTGCATTGGGCCTGTATTAAAGCATGGCAAATGCCTTATTCACCACCCTGTCTACTTGTGATGCCACTTCAGAGGAACCATGTACCTGAAACCAAGGTTCTCTGTTTGGCAACACTCCCCAGGGCCTACCATTAACTATGTGAGCCCTGCCCTGGTCTGTCTGACCAAAATGCAACACCTCGCAATTATGTGAATTTAACTCCACTTGCCATTTCTCTATGTATTAGCCTAGTTGATCAAGATTCTATTGTACTCTTAGATAACCTTCACTGTCTGTTATACTACCAGTTTTGGTGTTATCCACAAACTTACCATGTTTCCTACATTTTCATCCAAATTGTTCATATAAAAAATGACACAGCCAAATTTTTCAAGGTTCTTGCCTTGATTTCACCTTGAAAAATGTACATATTTTACTCATTGTCCAGAGAGTTATCTTCGAAGGGGTGATGTGTTGAAAGTGTTTCCAGCCTGAGGTCAGAATTTCCAAGCTTGAAGAGTAGGTGGGGTCACTCTGGAGCATCACAGCAGATGGGTTTTCTGGTCTGTATGTCCAGTGGTGCGCACCCCACAGGCAGTGCTGAGAATAGCAGGTGGGTGGCCAATTGAAGTGCAGGAATCTTCAGACTGTGTGCCACTGCTGGGCACTGAGCAAGGTATTGCTGGGATTGTTGATGTCCTGAAGGAGTGCAGCCCAGACCACGGCATCAATGGATAGGGAACTGTGAAGAATGAATAACTAAACGAAGAACTGCAGTTTCTTTTTGAATAAGATGATTTCTTAATTATGGTGGGGACAAATAGGTAAATCTGTAACTGTTATTTCGTCTTGCATGGTGTGTTCTTTCCCAATGGCAGAGTAAAGAACATCATTGAGATGGTGCAGAATATTCTGTAAGTGACAGGGAGTGAGGTGTGCACATTGGTACCAATGACGTAGACAGCAGAAACTGATGTTCTAAGATGTACAGGACTTTGAGAAGACATTTTAAAAAGTAACCCCCATGGAGTGTAGTAATTTTTGGGTTATTCCCAGCGTTACGTGGTGGGAATGTTTGGTTTACTCGCAGTGTCACGTGCTAGCCAGAGTAGAAACAGGAAGGTAGGATCAATGATAATGAGATAAAAGGTACTGCAGATGCTGGAGAATCCGAGATAACAAGGTGTGGGGCTGGATGAGCACAGCAGGCCAAGCAGCATCATAGGAGCAGGAAACCTTGACGTTTCGGGCCTAAACCCTTCCTCAGAAATGGGGGAGGGGAAGAGGGTTCTGAAATAAATAGGGAGAGAGGGGGAGGCGGATAGAGGATGGATAGAGGAGAGGGTAGGTGGAGAGAAGGCAGACAATTCAAAGAGGCGGGGATGGAGCCAGTAAAGGTGAGTGTAGGTGCGGGTGTAGGGAGGAGATAGGTCAGTTCAGGGAGGACGGACAAGTCAAGGGGACGGGATGAGGTTAGTAGATAGGAGATGGGGTGGGGCTTGGGTTGGGAGGAGGGGATAGGTGAGAGGAAGGACAGGTTAGGGAGGCAGAGACGAGCTGGGCTGGTTTTGGGATGCGGTTGGGGGAGGGGAGATTTTGAAGCTTGTGAAATCCACATTGATACCATTGGGCTGCAAGATTCCCAGGCTGAATATGATTTGCTGTTCCTGCAGCCTTCGGGTGGCATCATTGTGGCACTGCAGGAGGCCCAGGATGGATATGTCGTCTGAGGAATGGGAGGGGGAGTTGAAATGGTTCGCGACTGGGAGGTGCAGTTGTTTGTTGCGAACTGAGCGCAGGTGTTCTGCAAAGCGGTTCCCAAGCCTCCGCTTGGTTTCCCCGATGTAGAGGAAGCCACAACGGGTACAGTGGATGCAGTAAACCACATTGGCAGATGTGCAGGTGAACCTCTGCCTGATGTGGAAAGTCTTCTTGGGGCCTGGGATGGGGGTGAGGGAGGAGGTGTGGGGGCAGGTGTAGCACTTCCTGCGGTTGCAGGGAAAAGTGTCGGGTGTGGTGGGGCTGGAGGGGAGTGTGGATCGGACAAGGGAGTCGCGGAGGGAGTGGTCCCTCTGGAAGGCAGATAAGGGTGGGGAGGGAAAAATGTCTTTGGTGGTGGGGTCGGATTGCAGATGGTGGAAGTGTCGGAGGATGATGCGTTGGATCCGGAGGTTGGTGGGGTGGTACATGAGGACGAGGGGGATTCTTTTTTGGATATTATTGCGGGGACGGGGTGTGAGGGATGAGTTGCGGCAAATGCGGGAGACACGGTTGAGGGCGTTCTCGACCACTGTGGGGGGGGATGTTGTGGTCCTTGAAGAATGAGGACATCTGAGATGTACGGGAGTGGAATGTCTCATCCTGGGGGCAGAGGTGAAGGAATTGGGAATAGGGGATGGCATTTTTGCAGGAAGGTGGGTGGGAGGAGGTGTATTTCAGGTAGCTGTGGGAGTCAGTGGGCTTGAAATGGACATCGGTTTCTAGGTGGTTACCCGAGATGGCGGCAGAGAGGTCCAGGAAGGAGAGAGAAGTGTTAGAGATGGTCCAGGTGAACTTCAGGTTGGGGTGGAAGGTGTTGGTGAAGTGGATGAACTGTTCGAGCTCCTTGTGGGAGTATGAGGCAGTGCCGATACAGTCATCAATGTAACGGAGGAAGAGGTGGGGTTTAGGGCCAGGGGCCGCCATTGGCCACGAGGCCACTGTCGGAGAACCCACAGATGACATCACATCCGCCACCGCCGGGTACCCCACTTCCGGGACAGCGAACGCCACTGCTGCTGAAAGCACCGCCTCCATCTCCGAAACCAACACCACAGACACTACCGTCACCACTGCTGCCGCTGACGCCGCTCCGCCCACTGCCGATGCCGACGCAACTCCGCCCACTGCTGACGTAACTCCGCCCACAGCCTACACCGACAACGCTCCGCCCACTGCCTCCACAGCCAGCAGCTCCAGAGGAGACAGCAACACTGAGCCCTGCCGAGTCTTCACCGTCCCCCCAGACCTCCCCCTTACTGAGGACAAACGGTCAGTCCTCAGTAAAGGGCTCACCTTTGTCCCCCTCCACCCACATATCAACGAATACCGCTCATGCTTGGATATTGAGCAGTTTTTCCGCTGCCTCCACGCTTACTTCCCCAACTGCGAATCTAACCCTCCTTCTACAGATAGAATTGACAATTGACAAGGGAGGCGCAGTTGTAGTATGGCGCACTGACCTCTACCTCACCAAGGCCAGGCGCCAACTCTCCGACACCACCTCCTACCGCCCCCTTGATCATGACCACACCCCCAACCACCAAACCATCATCTCCCAAACCATCCACAACCTCATCACCTCAGGTGACCTTCCACCCACAGCCTCCAACCTCATCATTCCCCAACCCCGCACCACCCGCTTCTATCTCCTTCCCAAAATCCACAAACCTGAATGCCCTGGTCGACCTATTGTCTCCGCCTGCTCCTGCCCCACCAAACTCATCTCCACCTACCTAGACTCCATTTTCACCCCCTTGGTCCAGGAACTCCCTACCTACGTCCGTGACACCACCCATGCCCTCCACCTCCTCCAGAACTTCCAATTCCCCGGTCCCCAACACCTCATTTTTACTATGGACGTCCAGTCCCTATACACCTGTATTCCCCATGCAGATGGCCTAAAGGCCCTCCGCTTCTTCCTGCCCCGCAGAACGGACCAATCCCCCTCCACCGACACCCTCATCCGCCGAGCCGAACTCGTCCTCACCCTCAACAACTTCTCTTTCAATTCCTCCCACTTCCTACAGACAAAGGGGGTGGCCATGGGTACCTGCATGGGCCCAAGCTATGCCTGCCTCTTTGTAGGTTACGTGGAACAATCCCTCTTCCGTACCTACACTGGCCTTAAACCCCACCTCTTCCTCCGTTACATTGATGACTGTATCGGCGCTGCCTCGTGTTCCCACGAGGAGCTCAAACAGTTCATCCACTTCACCAACACCTTCCACCCCAACCTTAAGTTCACCTGGACCATCTTTACCACTTCTCTCTCCTTCCTGGACCTCTCTGTCTCCATCTCGGGTAACCACCTAGAAACCGATGTCCATTTCAAGCCCACTGACTCCCACAGCTACCTGGAATACACCTCCTCCCACCCACCTTCCTGCAAAAATGCCATCCCCTATTCCCAATTCCTTCGCCGCCGCCGAATCTGCTCCCAGGATGAGACATTCCACTCCCGTACATCTCAGATGTCCTCATTCTTCAAGGACCGCAACTTCCCCCCCTCAGTGGTCGAGAACGCCCTCGACCGTGTCTCCCGCATTTCCCGCAACTCATCCCTCACGCCCCGTCCCCGCAATAATAACCAAAAAAGAATCCCCCTTGTCCTCACGTACCACCCCACCAACCTCCGGATCCAACGCATCATCCTCCAACACTTCCGCCATCTGCAATCTGACCCCACCACCAAAGACATTTTTCCCTCCCCACCCTTATCTGCCTTCCGGAGGGACCACTCCCTCCGCGACTCCCTTGTCCGCTCCACACGCCCCTCCAGCCCCACCACACCCGACACTTTTCCCTGCAACTGCAGGAAGTGCTACACCTGCCCCCACACCTCCTCCCTCACCCCCATCCCAGGCCCCACGAAGACTTTCCACATCAGGCAGATATTCACCTGCACATCTGCCAATGTGGTATACTGCATCCGCTGTACCCATTGTGGCCTCCTCTACATCGGAGAAACCAAGCGGAGGCTTGGGGACCGCTTTGCAGAACAACTGCGCTCAGTTCGCAACAAACAACTGCACCTCCCAGTCGCGAACCATTTCAACTCCCCCTCCCACTCCTTAGACGACATGTCCATCCTGGGCCTCCTGCAATGCCACAGTGATGCCACCCGAAGGCTGCAGGAACAGCAAATCATATTCAGCCTGGGAACCCTGCAGCCCAATGGTATCAATGTGGATTTCACAAGCTTCAAAATCTCCCCTCCCCCAACCACATCTCAAAACCAGCCCAGCTCATCTCTGCCTCCCTAACCTGTCCTTCCTCTCACCTATCCCCTCCTCCCACCTCAAGCCCCACCCCCATCTACTATCTACTAACCTCATCCCGCCCCCTTGACCTGTCCGTTCTCCCTGAACTGACCTATCTCCTCCCTACACCCGCACCGACACTCACCTTTAATGGCTCCATCCCCGCCTCTTCGACTTGTCTGCCTCCTCTCCACCTATCCTCTCCTCTATCCATCTTCTATCCTCCTCCCCTCTCTCCCTATTTATTTCAGAACCCTCTTCCCCTCCCCCATTTCTGATGAAGGGTCTAGGCCTGAAACATCAAGCTTTCCTGCTCCTATGATGCTGCTTGGCCTGATGTGTTCATCCAGCCCCACATCTTGTTATCTAGGCAGGAACAATGTGTAGCTTAAACCATCGTGTGGAAGGAAGGGATTCAGATTCATAGGGCATTGGGAGCAGAGCTCGGACAGAAGGCACCTTTCTCGAAGGGGATGGTTAAACCTCAACAGCACAGGGACTGATGTATCTGCAGGAACGGAGGTTTTCTTGTATGGTTATTGGTGGTTTAACCTAAACTACTGAGAGGTTGGAAACCAGTAAATAGGAATAAGGAGAGCACGTGAACAGTCCTGGAGAAGAAAATAATGCCATATTATCAGGTGTGAACTAAAGGAAAGCAAATTAAAAGTCAGCATTCTGAGGTAAATGTAAAAGTGTGGTGAATATGGTTGGTGAGCTACTCGCAAAAATAGTGGTGTAGAAATGCTATGCAGTGACAAAATACAAATGCCAGTTAAAACTGGGGACAATTGAGCAGTTTGTGTACAAGGATATAAAATGTTCTACAGGGCCTTCTTGTGGCACAGTGGTAGTGTCCCAGGTCCAAGTCCCACCAGCTCCAGAGGTGTGTAACAACATCTATGAACAGGTTGGTTAGAAAAATACAGTTCAGGAATTCAGAAAAATTCTGAAAAACAGTAGGAACAAAAGGAGGTGGAGTAGCAGTACTGATTAAGAAAGTCATTACAATGTTGGAAAGTGATCACCTTAAGGGTGTAAAGGACAGGGTGTTGTTTGTTGAGAAGTGAGAACAGGTTTGGATCAAGTGACTTGGGTATGCTATTGGTCTTCAAATAAAGTGAAATAGGGGAACAAATTGGGAGGGAAATCGCAGAATATAGAATGATGGTGCACTTTAATTACCCTTTAATTGGGATGATCTTAGAGTAAGGAGAGGGGAATATTTGGGTAAAAGTGATAATGTCATAAAGTTTTGCTTATTAACCACAAAGATTAAAAGGAACAACCTGATATTGACCTAAATTGGAAGACAGCTAACTTCAGTGGGATGAGAAGAGATGGGACTTAAGATTGACAAGAAATACTGTATTGAAACATTGGGAGATCTTTACCTGAAGCACCAGTTCCTTACATGCTAAATATTTAATGAAACAGAAGAATGTGCAATGCGTGCCAGGTGAATTCCTCCTCAAGTGAGTACTGGGCTAAATGCAACACGTTGCGAGGGGAAGTCAATATGAAATGGAGACTGGCAAACAGGGTATGAGAATAGAATGGAAGCCAACATAAATGGGAACTCCAAAAGTCTGGTACAAAGATGAGGTGATTCAGATTGAAGATATTGGGCGAGAGGTGCAGACGGAATGCAAGAACTTCCTTAGACACAGAGTGGTAATGAACTGCTTCTATTCACTGTCAATACAGTGTGGGGCTGGAGGAACACAGCAGGTCAGGCAGCATCAGAGGAACAGGAAAGTCAGTATTTTGGGTTGGAACCCTTCATCAGGGCTGGGGAGGGGGAAGGGAGCTGGGGAAGTAAATTGAGGAAGGAGCGGTGGGGCTGGGGGAAGGTTGGTGGGATGGTGATTGGTGGATGCAGGTAGGGGATAGTGGGAATTGGTCAGTGGGAAGAGTGGGGCAGAGAGGTAGAAAAGAAGACGGACAGGTTGTGTAAGATCAAGGAGGCAGGGATGAGTGGGACGGTTGGATGTGGGACGTGGGATGTGGCTGGGGATGGGGAAGGATTTTGAAACTGGTAAATTCTACATTAAGGCCATCGGGCTGTAGACTGCCGAGGCCGAATATCAGGTGTTGCTCCTCCAGTTTGTGCAGGGGTGTCATTGTGGCACTGGAGGAGGTCCAGGATGGACATGTCACCTAGGGAGTGGGAGGGGGAGTTAAAATAGTTGGTGACTGGAAGGTGTTGTTTGTTGCGTGCAGAGCGCAGATGCTCTGCAAATGAGTCACCAAGTCTCCGCTTGGTCTCACCCATGTAGAGGAGGCCACTTCGGCAGCAACGGATACAGTAGGCCAAGTTGGAGGATGTACAGGTGAACCCCTGTTAGATATGGAAAGTTTGTCTTGGGCCTTCGATGGAGATGAGGGGGCAGATGTCGCCCTTCCTGCGGTTGTGGGGAAAGGTGCCGGGGGTTAGTTGAGAGTATGGAGCGGACGAGTGAGTTGTGGAGTGAGCGGTCCCGATGAAAGCCAGATAGGGGTGGGGAGGGAAATATCTCTTTGGTTGTGGGGTCGGATTGTGGGTGGCAGAAGTAGCAGAGAATGGTACTCTGGATGCGGAGGTTGGTGGGGTGGTATGTGAGGACTGGGGGATTCTGTCTTTATTTTTGTTGGGGGGAGGGGATTTGTGGGCAGAAATGCAAGCGATGCAGTTGAGGGCATTTTTGGTCACCGGAGGGAGGAAGTTGTGGTTCTTGAAGTATGGAGGACACCTGGGATGTTTGGGAATGGAACGCCCCATCTTGGGAGCAGATGCGGCAGAGGCGGAGGAATTGGGAGTAGGGGATTGCATTCTTGCAGGAAGGTGGGTGAGAGTAGCTGTGGGAGTCGGTGGGCTTGAAATAGATATCAGTTTCGAGGTGGTCGCAGGAGATGGAGACAGAGAGGTCCAGGAAGGAGAGGGAGGTTTCAGAGATGGTCCAGGTGAGCTTGAGGTTAGGGTGAAAGGAGTTAGTAAAGTTGATGAACTGTTCAAGCTACTCATGGGAGCATGAGGCAGCGCCAATACAGTCTTCGATGTAGTGGAGGAAGAGGTGGGGGATGGGGCCAGTGTAGATGTGGAAGAGGGACTGTTCTACGTATCCTACAAAGAGGCAGGCATAGCTTGGGCCCATACGGGTTCCCATGGCCACCCCCTTAGTTTATAGGAAGTGGAAGGAGTTAAAGTAAGAGTTGTTGAGGGTGAGGCCAAGTTCTGTTAGGTGGATGAGGGTATCAGTGGAGGGGGACTGGTTAGGCCTGCGGGAGAGCAAGAAGCGGAGGGCTTTTAGGCAATGGTGATGCCCATGGTGAAATGAGATTTTGGGGGCTGGATTTTGGAGAAGGTGTAGGGCGTGGGTAGTGTCCCGAATGTAGGTGGGGAATTCCTGAACCTGGGGGAGAAAATAGAGTCACGGTAAGTGGAGATGAGTTCGGTGGGGCAGGAGCGGCCAGAGACAATGGGTCAACCGGGGCATCCAGGTTTGTGGATTTTGGGAAGGAGATAGAACTGGGCAGTGCGGGGTTGGGGAACTATGAGGTTGGAGGCTGTGGGTGGGAGGTCTCCCGAGGTGATAAGGTGATGGATGGTCTGGGAGATGATGGTTTGGTTGTCAAAGGTGGGGTCATGATCAGGGGTGGTTGTAGGAGGCCGTGTCAGAGAGTTGGCGTGTGGCCTCAGTGATGTAGAGGTCAGTGCGCCATACCAGTATTGTGCCTCCGTTATCTGCAGGTTTGATGGTGAGGTTAGGTTTGGGTGGAGGGAGCAGAGGACTGCACATTCCGTGGGGGAGAGGTTGGAGTAAGTGAGAGGGGATGGAGAGGTTGAAGCGATCGATGTCATAACGGCAGTTGGAAATGAAGAATTTGAGGGAGGATAGGAGGCCTTGGGGTGGTGTCCAGGATGATGGGGTGTGTTGGAGGTGGGAGAAAGGGTTGGCAGAGAGTGGGTTGGATTCCTCCAGTCCCCCCGCTTTTCCCTGTGTTAATTTCCCAGCTCTGTTTCCCTGCCCCAGTCTTGATGAAGGGTCCTGACCCAAAACGACTCTCCCGCTCCTCTGATGCTGCCTGACCCATCGTGTTCCTCCAGCTCCACACTGTATTGACTCTGACTCCAGCATCTGCAGTTCTTGCCATCTCTGCTTCTGTTCCCTGGACCAAACCACCAAAGTGATGTCTTGATCAGATTCAGGATAAAGTAGACAGTGTGGGAGATCCAGGAGATCACTAAGAGAATAAAGCAGTAAACATGGTTTTGAACAAACAATAAACATGATAAGAGCAAAATTCTACAGATGCTGGAAATCTGAAATAAAAACAAAAGTGCTGGAGAAATTCAGGAATTCTGGCAGCACCTGTAGAGAGAGAAATAGTTAATGTTTTGACCCAAGTTCTGAAGAAGTCATGTCAGACTTGAAATGTTAACTTTGTTTATCTCTGATAAACATTATGACGTTAGAACAGTAATATAATCTATAACATATTTACAATTTATTTCTGACTCCCTGAATCCACGTGGCAAATATGGGTAATTGGCTGTGATCAAACATCCTACTGGGCACATCAAATAGTAAATACAATCAGGATGGATCCCATCTATTTCTTAACAAGACTTCCCCACACCCACGACCTTAGTGACAATGGGTCATCAAATCTCCTTAAACTTCATGAAGGATGACAATCCTTTGCATTTGTTAACCAAGCCCTGAACCTCCCTCTAAGGATCCACCTGAGGCATGGATTGCCTCAAGAATTGCTGGCATTGTGGTCGATCATACTTCTTTCTTGGTTCACACTATCTTGGACCCTGAAACTGCACTCCAGCACTCAATCACAATCATAACTCCAGCTCTTCATTGACAGCTAACTTCACTAAGCTATAATTGCTTCTGGTGTTTTCCCTGTGCTCTAATCTTGTTCAATACATTCGGCGAATTTTGAGCCTTTTGACACGTAGTCTCTCAGCTGCACTGAAGCATTACTGTTTACATGTTTCTGAGCTCTTCACAGGTTCCCCAATGGAGAAACAGTGACTTTCACACTTTCTCAGCTCCCCAGGGTTTGACCTGAGTCCTGACTCTAACGCTTAGCTTCCTACAACAATCCCCTGAGCTCTAACAATACAGAGCCCATTTTTAAAGAAGGATCCTGACCCGAAATGTTAAATTTCCAGCTCCTCTGATGCTGCCTGGCCTGCTGTGTTCCTCCAGCTCCGCAATGTTTTATCTCTGACTCCAGCATCGGCAGTTCTCACTATCACTGATAACGCCACCTTGCTGCTTTTGATTCTTCACCTGAGTACCTGACAGAGTTGTTGACATGCAGTTGCTTTCCCAGCAATACAGCTAACAGCACACCCCCAACGTGGGGTCTTCTTCTCCCTCTCATTATCTGCATTCTGCCTGTAATGTTTGAACTCAGTTTCAGTGCTTCAAACTGCCCTGCGTGACCTATTGAAGATCCCGTTGAATCTTGCCACCTAGTAACACTTGGAATTTGTTCGGGAAATGTTACAAGATAGCTGGCATGCTACGCAGACGCGAAAATATAAATGGAAGTCTCCAGCCGACAGCCATGAGAGTTGTTTGAAATGGAAACAATCAATGATTTCAAAAAGAAATTGGATGGGGAAATAAATTTGCAGGGCCGTAAGATTGGACCGGGGAATAGGACTGACTGAATTGCTCTGTGGGTGAGACAGTATTGATTTGATTCACTGAATGACCCCCTTCTGTGCCATTAATGAAGCCATGACTTTGTCAGCCGATAGTTACGTTATTGCCTGTGAAGAGAAACTACATAGGACAGAGATGGCAAAGATTTTTCAAACTATGCCACGAAACATTTGAAAGCATCTTTTGTGCCACTGTTTAAGATCTTCAGATTTGGCTAAGCAACTAAGCTTTTGTTGTATTATAATTCACAGGATGACTGCCTAATTTATTCTGAGTCAATTGGTACTTCTATTCAGAGGCGACAAACAGGACCTGTTTGAGATACGTAAATGTGAAATAGAAATAACTATTACAAAGTTGGTGCAACAGGTAGGACAAATACGAAGAAGAAACAGGAATAGGCCTTTCAACCCCTCAAACCTGTTCTGTCCTTTAATATGATTATGACTGACCTGATTATATCATCAAACCCCATTCATTCTTACCTTTCACAAGCCTTGCTTTCAGAGAATCTATCTATGCTTTAGAAATAATCAAAGATTCTGCTTCCACCATCTTCTCTGGAAGAGAGATGCAAAGACTCACAACCCTTTTGCGCAAAAATTCTGCCTCGTTAAATTCTCCCCGCAGCATGGCAGCTCTTGGCCTAGTCTCTCAGCGGCATGGTAGTGCTCAGCCTGGTCTCGGTGCTGTGGTGAGTCCTGGCCTGGTCACTCAGTGGTACGTTGGCCAGGTGCCTTGGAGGCTCATGGCGGTCTCTTGGCGCAGCTTGCGAATGGATCCTGCCTGGGCATGTTCCCAAGGCATCCAGGGAAGTCAGAGAGGCAACAGTTTGAGCAACAGCGACAGTATCTGGGAACAGCCAGCAGAGTGAGATAAGCAGTGGACTCATCAAAGATTGTTGAACTTTTAGCTTATTCCTTTGTTTTCCTAGTTTAAACCATGAAAGACTTTAATGAAAACTATTATCTATTTCTTTATTTTTCTACAATTCTATGAAGTAATGGTTAACGTTTTTAACTCTCGTTTCTCTAACTACTTTGTACTTAGGCTTTTTCGCACCTATGATGGTGTCATATGTGGTGACATTATGCATTTGTCACTGTACTCCTGTACCTCTGTACTTGAGTACATGTGTCAAAAAAATCTAAAATCTCTCATAAGAGGAAGCATTCTCTTTACGTCAATCCTATTAAGAGCCCTCAGGATCTTAAATGTTTACATTCCAGCTGTCATAAGCCTAGCCTGTCCAACCTTTCCTCTTGAAACAACCAACATTTCCAAGTTTACTCTACAAATATTCTCTGAACTGCTGCCAACACATTTTACATTCTTCCCTAAAAAAGGTGACTGATGCTGAACACAGTACTCCAGATTTGGTTTTGACTATGACTCTATAAGTGCCCTGTATAACTGAAGCATAACCTCCCTACTTTTGTGTTTAATTCCCCTTGCAATAAAGGATAACATTCTATTAGTTCTTGTAATTACTTGTATCTGATGTATCTGTATACTTGTCTTTTGTGATTCACACATGAAGGCACCCAAATCCCTTTGTATCTCAGAACTCTGCAATCTCTCACCATTTAGATAAAATGCTTCTTTTTTTTTATTCTTCTTACGAAAATGGGCAATACAACATTTTTCCATAATTTGAACTTATCTAAATGCCTTTTAACATTTTCCTTACAACAGATGTTAAGATAACTGGCATGTAGTTTTCTCCTTTTTGTCTCCCTCCTTTTTTTGAATGTAGGTGTTATACTAATTATCTTCCAATCTAATGGGACTGTTCGTAAATAGTTTCACAAAATGAACACCAATACATCAACTATATCCGAGCCATTTCTTTTAAGACTCTAGGATAAAGTCCATCAGGACCTGGGCACTTGTCAGCTTGCAACTGTAACAACTTTCTCAGTCTCACCTCTCTTTTCCTGAGCGCCATCGTCCCTTCCATTCCCTGATTTATAAATCCTCCAGGGATGTTACTTGTATCTTCGACAGTGAAGGATTAGAGGTATCACCTTAATTCATCTGCCATCTCATTACTTCCCATTATAAATTGTCCAGAGTCTCTTTCTATAGAGCCAATGCTCACAGAGAACTCGTTTCTTCTTTAAATATTTATAGAACACTTCCCGTCTGTTTTTATACTTCTGTCTCACTTTCTCTGGTACTCTGCATTTTCCATCCCTGTGAATTTTGTAGCTGTTCTTTGCCTTTTTTCTTAAATGTTCTGTTGATCTCCTGACCTGTCACCTGACTTTGCATAATTCTACGCATTTTCTTTAAGTTTGATCCTACCTTTAATATACTTACAGATGTTGGGTCTGGCCTTTGGAATTTTTCTTACTCTTGGAACGTGTTTGGATGTTTTGTGTCGGTCTATGTTTGGTGTAAATATCTACAAGTTGTAGACCACACTTTTGTTCTGATTTATTCCCCTCATTCAATTTTTTCCCCCTTCATTAGTGGTCGATCTTGATTTGACTTTTTTTTTTGAAGGACCTGTCTTCTGCTCTCAGCCCACCTAAATGGAAAGTTTCAGTCTGGTTCTCTGTTAGTGACACTCTGCGCTGTTTTAAATTTGAGTCTTAATGTAAATGTTGCTGAACTAGGCCGACTGGTGTGTTAAGCTTATAAAACCAGCTGCTCCCTATAATATTTATGACTAGATATTAACCATTCCTGTAAAAGAACACTTCTTTATGTTAGCCATAACTTAACCTTTTTTGACTTATGCATTATGTTCCTTATGTTTAACTTGAAACTGTCCTCTGGACTCACCTTTTCTATTTCCCTTAGCATCTTAGTAAGTTAAATTCCTTATTTATCTTTATGAGAAGTAAGAGTTATTTTTAACATCATTCCCTTTAACTTATTCCACTGGGGAATCATCACTTTTGCCCTTCTCTACTCAACTTCTGCAGCTTGAATAAATCTCTCAACAAAACTGGGTATGAGCTGTGTAATGTTCGCAGGATGATTTCACTTTCAGACTACACCTGGAACTCTATGAACACCTTGACTTGATTTATTATTATCACATGTACATAGGTACACAGAAAAGTTTTGTTTTGTGTGCAGTACAAGCAGATCATACCAGGCAAAGTGCAATTGAGTAACAGAACAGAGCAAGGAATACAACGTTACAGCTGCAGAGAAGGTGCACAAAGAGCGACGTCAACATTAAACTTAAAATTTGAGCGGTCCATTCAGAAATCTAATGACAGTGCGAAAGGAGCTGTTCTCGAATCTGTTGGCGTGTATGTTTCAGCTTTTGTATCTTCTGCCTGACGGAAGAGGTTGGAAGAGATTATACTGGGGGAGGGAGGGATATTTGATGATGTTGGCCCGAGACAGTGAGAAGTGTAGATGGAGTCAATGGATGGAAGGTTGGCTTGTCTGATGGACTGGGCTATGTTCACAACTCTCTGTGGTTTCTTATGGTCCTGGGCACAGCAGTTGTCATACCAAGCCATGATGCATCTGGATAGAATGCTTTCTATAAAAATTGCTAAGAGTCTTTACAGACATGCTGAATTTCCTTGGCCTCCTGAGGAAGTAGAGGTGTTGACCATTGCATCAATGTGGGTGGTCCAGGGCAAATTGTTGGTGACCATCACTCCCAGGAACTTGATGCTCTCGACCATTCCACCTCAGCACCATTGATGTAGACAGTGGCATGCCCTTCACCTTGTTTCCTGAAGTCAATGACCAGCTCTTTTGTTCTACTGATGTTGGGGGAGAGATCGTTATCTTTACACCACACCATCAAGCACTTTAACCCTTTCCTGTATTCTGTCTTGTCATCGCTTGAGGTCCGCTGTCATCAGCGAAGTTGTAGATGGAGTCAGGATGAAATTTGGCCAAACAGTCATGTGTATATAGGAAGGGTCTGAGTGGGGTGTTCAGGATTGCTGTGGAGGAGGTGTTGCTGTCTATTTTCACTGATTGCAGTCCATGGGTCAGGCGACACCCTTGGTATAGTCTCTTGTCCCTGTCCTTGGGTTGGAGCAGGCTTCCTCAGAGTCAGGTCACTGCAGGGTCAGGTCCGAGCTGACACTGGTGATGACTCCTTTAGACCCCTTCTCTGAGGAAAGATATCGTGGCATTGGAGGCAGTCCAGAAAAGGTTCATTCAAATGATCCAGGGTGTAGAGGTACTGTCTTATGAGGAGAAGTTGAGTAGGTTAGGTGTGTATTCATCTGGAACGTAGAAGAATGAGAGGTGACCTTATTGAAACATACAAGGTTTTTAGGGTCCTTGACGGGATAGATGTAGAAAGGTTGTTTTCCCTTAAGGGAGAGTGCAGAACTAGAAGGCATAATCTCAGAATGAGCAGTCGCACAGTTGCAACAGAGATAAGGAGTAATTTCTTTTCTCAGACAGCAATGAAGCTGTGGCATTTTTTTTACGGTGTATTGCCATTAAGGCTGCGCTGCTAAGTGTATTCAATGCTGAAACACAGATTTTTAATCAGTAAGGGAATCAAAGGTTAAAGAGAAAAGGCAGGAAAGTGGAGTTAAGGATTATCAGATCAGCCATGATCTCATTGAATGGTGGCACAGACTTACGGGCCAAATAGCCTACTTGTGCTTTTATGTCTTACAGTCTTATGGTCTAGTTTTGACTTAAATCAAGTTGATAACCAACTTGAACTTCAAGTTTAGCAATTTTTAGCCTGTGACATGCAGTTCTTGCATGATGCGGGAGTTTTTAGAAGGAGAATTTGACTCAGGACAACTCATCTGTGGACAGTGTCTCTAACTGAGATGGCTCAGCTCAAGAGCTTGGAATTGGAGGCAGAATCAGAGACATTCCAAGACATTTGGGAGGCAGAGGGCATTTTGGAGCAGGGGTTTCAGAGAGAAGTTGGGCCACTGCAACAGGGGAAGTTATGTGGCGGTGATAAGTGTGAAGAAGGTTATCCATGAGTGAGGAAAAGTGAGGAGGGAGACGGTTTAAGTCAGGAGCGATCTTCATCTAGTTTTAAGCACTGGCTTCCTGTGAGAGAATGATAACTTTGAACACAGCATGTAATAAAATACAAAATGCACCGAAAAAAATAACTCTGGGAAGGTGGGGCTATTGCCAGCTGTGGGTGAGAACATTAAAATTTCTGATGAAGGGTCTAGGCCTGAAACATCAAGTTTTCCTGCTCCTATGATGCCACTTGGCCTGCTGTGTTCATCCAGCCCCAAGCCTTGTTATCTCGGATCCTCCAGCATCTGCAGTACCTTTTATCTCTGATTAAAATTTCAGTTTACGATGTAATGGTAGTGAAAGAGGAATGGACACTCTTGCAGTCAAAACTGAGTCATGGTAACTTTGTGACTTCCTGAATGCTAGGGCAAGAGACATTCCAGACACAGCAGGAGAAGGTCTAATGCGAAGGGGTTGAGAGAACAGCAGCCAGTCATCAAGGTCCTTTTAGGAATGAATGATACCAGAAGGAGAAGGCTGAAATCTATCAAAGGGAGTCCAGGAGAAATAAAATAAAATACCTTTATTCACTATGAATTATTAACTTCTACTCTGCACTTATGCTTGGTTCTGCCGTTACAACTGTTACAGCACACTATGCTTTTTATTCCAGGGACACTTTTGCTCTGTAATCTTGATTACTCTTTTACTTTTCCCTGGCCTTCCCTGTTGTTTCACTTCCACGCTCTTCTTTCTCAACAGAATAGACACATCTCTCTCCGGCTCCAAAGAATTATTGGACTCGAAACCTTGAGGCCTACTTGTTTATTTTTGGGGACCACCTTTCTGTCTGCACAGATGCTGCCAGACCAGCTGAGTTTTTCCAGCACTCTCTCTTTTTATTCCAGGAGAAAGGAAGGCTTTAACAGCAGGAATTCCAGGACGGTAATGTCTGATTAGTACGACAAACGGGGTAAGTTCGGAAGCCTGACATGGGCTCAAAGGATAGTGTGAAGGAGAAGGTTTACATTTAAGGAAGCTTCAATACTTGTTATGGGGAAAATGGTAAACAATTCCCTGAGGTTGGACAATATCTGAACAAAGAGTATTAATGAATTTGGAAAAAAAAAGGACTAATTCAGTGATGAGCAATTTAAACTGACAAGGTGGCAGATTTAAAAAAAAGGTCAGGAAGTGGAAGTAGATAAAAATAGATAAAAATACAAACAGGATTTATGCAGGAGGAAAATAAAATTGGTGTTTTAAGGCAGTAAAGGACTGAGCATCAGCATGGAATTTTTTAAAAAAATGTCAAAAAAGGTTAAAAGTGAAGCTTTAAGAACCTTTTATGAAAAAAAAATGATAAACTATATTTATTGCATCAATATGGAAAATAAACAGGAATAGGAAGCAATTACATCTTAGGAAGGTATAAATTTAATAGCTCTTTAAGAAACTTGGCTGCAAACTGAGCAGAAATGGAGAATTAAAAAGAGGATTATAATAGTTTGAGGGGTAAATAAGAAAGGAGGGGGAATGTTAACATTCCTGAGAAACCAAGTCCATGGTGCAGATGAGAGCATTGAAAGAGCTTTCAGCAGTCAATATAATTAAAGAGGAAAGATAACAGGGGTTGTAACATTTTGGAATGTATGATAAAATCTTTAATTAGAAAGATACAGTAATTTGAAGGAATTTAACATTTATACAGGTCAGGAAGAAGAGACAGAGTAACAATTCATGGTTCTATTGGATTCTTATTGCCCATTCAATGGAGTAATGTTTATGTAATTCCAAACTGTATGCAGGGCACATTCCCACAAGTGGAGAGGTAATGCTACAGGGCTTAAAATACATTTGTTTTTGAGGCCTCTTTGTGAGACATTCTCGAGGCCTACTATTTCTTCTTCTTCATGAGTTCACGCCTATGTGTGTCAAAATTTATACACATGTTGCCTGCACGTGTTCTCTCAAATTCTCAATCACTTCACCCACACTATGCCATTTACGCCATTTGAGGTCCATGAGATCATCGTAAGGTTGCTCCAGGATAGGAAAATACACACTCACAATATCTTGCTGATATTTACCAACCTCAGGACACCTCAACCTGGATTTTCTGGCCATAGCTTGGGATCCGGGCTTGTTACATCAAGCTTTGCCCCCAGAGTCACTGACCGAGCACCTCAGTTCCACCCCAGAGTCTCTATCACCTTCTGTCCCTCTTTAAATCACTCCTGAAAACCTATCCATCCCTCCAAACGTTTTGCCACCATTGTAACATCATTTTGTCTGGTCCAAAGTCAAAAGTTGTCCTTTTTTAGGCACCAATGAAGCATATTCAGGCATTTCTTCTTACAATGTCAAATTCACTAAATAAATGCAACTTATTGTAACATGTGGTAAAACATGATAAAGTGTTGGGATCTGATGGGATCTATCCAACGATCTTGAAGAAAACTGCAAGAAACAGCAGAGATCCAGAAAAGCACAGTTCAAAGTTTCTATTCTATTGCAGTAGGGGATATTTTAAGAGTCTTTAATTAATGCTGAAAGTGTCCAGATGAAGAAAGAAATAATTTACTGCAGCTAAGAGGCATTTCAAAAAGAAAACTGTCAAGCTTGACTGAGTTCATTACGAGACGGGGAAAACAAATGTATGTGGTGGACTTTGAGAAATGTTTTGCCAAGATAACACAGGGCAAACTATTAGAGAAGATTAAAAGTTATGGATCCAGGCAAGCGGGGAAATTTGGATAGAAAACAATCTGAAGGTTGAAAACAAAGTATGCAGCTGCTCAATGGCTGGGAGTGGGTCAGCGTCATACTGAGCTATGTCTTTGATGGCTTCTGTTCATTATCTGATTTGGATTTTGGCCTGGAGGAAGTACTTATAAAAAATATTTGTAAATGAAAGTAGGAGTCCCTGCAAATCATTCTCATGACAAAAAGGGAGAAGGTTATTAAGATGTTGGAATGTTTCAAAAAATGGCAGAATGTTATAACTTTCTGAGAACAATATTTTGTGGAACCTCAAATAAAGCAAAACATCGCGGATGCTGGAAATCCGAAATATGAACATAAAATGCTGGAGAAACTCAGCAGGTCTGGCAGTATCTGTGGAAAGAGGAACAGAATTAACATTTTGAGTCCAACATCACTTCTTCAGTGTTCTGAAACTGAAACGTTGCTCCATTTCTCTCTCCACAAATGTGCTGAGTTTCTCCAGCGTTTGCTGTTCTGGAACCAACCAGGGAACAGGCTTTTTTACAGTTGCTAATGCGTATTAAGACAGATTAATGACTAAATTTATAGTTAGGTACCTCAGGGCAAGAGTAAGAGGACATGATAGAATTTCACATTCAGTTAGAGAATGAGAAATGTGGTCCTGAACCTAGTGATTCTGTACCTTGTAAGAAAGCTAGCTACGATGCCAAAGCCTACTGCCCTGGCTACAACACTGACCTTGTCATGGCCAAATGAGATGAAGCCGTGCAACGTGGCACAAATTGCATCATTAATGCCTTGAATGGGGTTGAACATTAGAGATCCCAAACAGGTCTCCTTAGAAAAAGCCAGCCACATAAAAATTCAAGATAACAAGGTGTGGAGCTGGATGAACACAACAAGCAGCATCATAGGAGCAGGAAAGCTTGACGTTTCGGGCCTAGACCCTTCATCGGAAATGGGGGAGGGGAAGAGGGTTCTGAAATAAATAGGGAGAGAGGGGGAGGCAGATAGAAGATGGATAGAGGAGAGGATAGGTGGAGAGGAGACAGACAGGTCAAAGAGGCGGGGATGGAGCCAGTAAAGGTGAGTGTAGGTGGGGAGGTAGGAGGAGATAGGTCAGTCCAGGGAGGACGGACAGGTCAAGGGGGCGGGATGAGGCTAATAGGTAGGAGATGGGGGTGGGGCTTGAGGTGGGAGGAGGGGATAGGTGAGAGGAAGAACAGGTTAGGGAGGCGGGGACGAGCTGGGCTGGTTTTGGGATGCGGTTGGGGGAGGGGAGATTTTGAAGCTTGTGAAATCAAGCCCACCGACTCCCACAGCTACCTGGAATACACCTCCTCCCACCCACCTTCCTGCAAAAATGCCATCCCCTATTCCCAATTCCTTCGCCTCCGCCGCATCTGCTCCCAGGATGATGCATTCCACTCCCGTACACCTCAGATGTCCTCGTACTTCCAGGACCGCAACGTCCCCCCCGCAGTGGTTGAGAACGCACTCGACCGTGTCTCCTGCATTTCCCGCAACTCATCCCTCACACCCCATCCCCGCAATAACAACCAAAACACAATCCTCCTCGTCCTCACGTACCACCCCACCAACCTCCGGATCCAACGCATCATCCTCCGACACTTCCGCCATCTGCAATCCGACCCCACCACCAAAGACATTTTTCCCTCCCCACCCTTGTCTGCTTTCCGGAGGGACCACTCCCTCCGCGACTCCCTTGTCCGCTCCACACTCCCTTCCAGACCCACCACACCCGGCACTTTTCCCTGCAACCGCAGGAAGTGCTACACCTGCCCCCACACGTCCTCCCTCACCCCAATCCCAGGCCCCAAGAAGACTTTCCACATCAGGCAGAGGTTCACCTGCACATCTGCCAATGTGGTATACTGCATCCGCTGTACCCGTTGTGGCTTCCTCTACATCGGGGAAACCAAGCGGAGGCTTGGGGACCGCTTTACAGAACACCTGCGCTCAGTTCGCAACAAACAACTGCACCTCCCAGTCGCGAACCATTTCAACTCCACCTCCCATTCCTCAGATGATATGTCCATCCTGGGCCTCCTGCAATGCCACAGTGATGCCACCCGAAGGCTGCAGGAACAGCAAATCATATTCAGCCTGGGAATCTTGCAGCCCAATGGTATCAATGTGGATTTCACAAGCTTCAAAATCTCCCCTCCCCCAACCACATCCCAAAACCCAGCTCGTCCCCACCTCCCTAACCTGTTCTTCCTCTCACCTATCCCCTCCTCCCACCTCAAGCCGCACCCCCATCTCCTACCTACTAACCTCATCCCGCCCCCTTGACCTGTCCGTCCTCCCTGGACTGACCTATCTCCTCCCTACCTCCCTACCTACACTCACCTTTAATGGCTCCATCCCCGCCTCTTTTACTTGTCTGTCTCCTCTCCACCTATCCTCTCCTCTATCCATCTTCTATCCACCTCCCCCCCTCCCTATTTATTTCAGAACCTTCTTCCCCTCCCCTATTTCTGAAGGGTCTAGGCCCGAAACGTCAAGCTTTCCTGCTCCTGTGATGCTGCTTGGCCTGCTGTGTTCATCCAGCTCCACACCTTGTTATCTCGGATTCTCCAGCATCTGCAGTTCTCATTATCTCTCACATAAAAATTCAACGTAGTTTTCATCTCGACCACCACTGGGATAGGATGGCCACCCACTCTTTCAGGTCACAAGTCCCGCTCCGGCAGTAGGCATAGTTCTGTGACAGTGTCCCGGGTTACCCTCAGTCTACACTGGAATTGAGCCTTGCTCATTTAAAGGAAATGGCATTGAGGATGATAGAATCTGGCCCCTCCTGCATATCCATGTGGCTGTTTGACAGATACTGAAGGTTGCTGCTGGTCCCGGGTTTGTTGGCACATATTCTATTTGTCCACATGTCTGTTGAGATGATAACCCCTGCAGGGGCTGGATCCATCAGTCACACTTATAATGAACTTCTGTGGGGAATGTAAAGACAGAACAGCCCGTTGAACAGCCTAAGCAATGTGAGCACTCAGAATTTGCATCACTCACAAATACCCCTCCAAACATGGAGCACTCTGACATGGTGGGTCATGGAATGTTTCTATGCGGAATTTTGAATTTGGAACCTTATTTGGGTTAATGTAACACCAGTCATGATGTAAAGAGACAGTAAGAAATTGTAAGTGCTGCATGAGTCTTCATAGCCCCAGAGTCAACACTGTGTCTAGTTCCTCCTTAAACAAGTTAGACATCTCTGACTGGAACGTTCTGAATGAATTGTCCAGGTGTCCCACAACACCAAAGCAGTCCAATTACTATGTGCACAAGCAGGTGCCAACGCAAAATAGTCCCAACTTTATTAGGAAAACACTTACAATAACCTCTAATACTAAGCATACTCTCTCTAATCCTATTTGGCCTCTAAGTTTACAATACTTTTCGGGTGTATTATAGATTTACACAGTTGCTCTTTCTCTGGCTCTGTCCCTGGGTCCGTGAAGCTGCTTTCTCTCTTCCTCTCTCTCTGAATGGTCAGCTGGTCTCTGCCTCTTGCCATGCTGGTCTCCTCAGAAGGCCTCGAGAAAATTGAGGAGAGATTGGTCTGCAGGTGAACCCTGCTTTTATACTGGTTTTATAATGGTTTTCTGGAACTTTCTATAGTTCTGGCCAATCAGGGAAACACGCTTAATAGTTTGAAATATTGTTAATCATTCAGATGGCTTCCTACTATTTGTTTCTTTATGTGGCAGGTTCCAGTGTCTTTGTCTCTGGGCCCTGCTTTGTTTGATGGATAAGTTGTTGGGGTATATCTGTCTAGAATAACTGTTGACTTTTATGTTATGCTAAGATCATTAGCACCTGGGAGCTTTGCACCGTGCCTAGGGCATGAGTTTTGTAACTTCAGAGTTTTACTTGGCCAATGTACCCAACATCCCTTGCAGTTTGGCCAAGTTAGCAAACTATCTGTGTTTGAGCAGCCCAGGAGGCTGCTGTAACACATTGGTGAATACATACAATTCAAAGTCAAAGCACACCAGTGCAGCCTGTGAGATCATTGCGCATTGCAGCACACGGCTGTCATTTAAAAAGTTGCCTGTAACATCTTCTGCTTCACAGGGATGAACACCTTCGATCTGCAATGACCAATGACTCGGTGAAGATTGCTTGAGACCAGTATTGTAGCCCACACAGTTGGATACTGCAGAATTTCACATGCATGATACTATGATCAGAGATAACATCAGCCTATAACCGTGTAACTGCCTGATTAATGCAATTGACCCTTGAAAGGACTCGCTTTGCTCATCTGAAGAGCTCACATGCTCAGCCAGAGAAATGAGCCGACTCCACATTTTCAGAGTGTGCTCACTGCCGTTTTCCATTTGCGGTGACCATCTTCAGGTTGATTGAATACGGAAGGCAATGCAGATCACATTTTGGTGCAATGAGTCTCAGGCTCAGCCTGGTCATCAAGGAGCCCATTGAACCTACGTTGTCCTTTTTTTTCCCCTGATCCTAGTTGGTTACCCATCTGTGCTAATCCTCCACAAGTTTGTACACAACAGCTGAAATTATGGCTGCTGCTCTCATCAATACCCCCTGAGCTGTGGTAATACAGTTTACTCGTGCACATTGTAGTTCCGCACATTCCCCTCATCGAGGCCACAGTTGTTATCACCACTGATATCCTTAATCCCCAGCAGATTCTGTGACCTCCCGTGTATTATTGTCTCCCAGCCAGTTTATCAAATTGCCATCTTCTTGATTATTGTCCCCATCTGCAACCCAGCCTGCTGCCTCTCGATTTACGAATAGATTTTATCATCATGGGTACTCAAGCATAGGAATACAGGACCACAGTGAAAATGCGTCCAAAGTCGCCATGCTCCAGCAGAATCTTGGGTACAAAACCAGAAATTAAATAAAAACAGCAGAAATAAAAGAAACGGAGCCAAAAGGAAAGAAAAACGTTCAGATCTAAAAGAAATAAAAGTGTCCAGATCTTAAAGTCCCAACTCAATAAAGGTGTATGGAACACTCAGCTTCAGTGCAGGTACCTGGCCTGGCCGTGGCCTATAGTCTTTTGCTGCCACCACCTCTAATCACTAGGAGGAGCTCTGCCACCACCTCCGATCACTGGGAGGGTGCCCCCACAACCACCTCCCCCCCTCATTCCGCTCTGGCTGCCGTGCCAATGCTGATGACCCCGCCGCTAACAGGCTCTTCTGCACAATGCTGCGACGAATCTCACAGGCTGCGTTAAAGAAGCTTTCACCTTGAACTGTATGTACTCAGCAATGTGGGGTTGACCATGCGATGATGCTCCTCTTGGGGGATACGGTGCTGTGAGGACAAGGTCTCAGTGCTCATGCAACACCTACAAAGAAAAGGAAAATAAAGAAAAAGAGTAAAATGAGAACATAAGAAAGCAGACGGGAGCGGACGAGCTCCGGGATCAGAAGCCCAAATGCAGCCCTGCTACTTTCCTGCCATCTTGACTCTAATCCCCTGCATTGATTTCCCCAACTTCCCTATCACAGCAGCTCACCTCAATCACTCCCTTGTTCATTCAGATGATTCCTCGGACTGACCATGGCCCAACCCCTGACTGACTTGCATGGATAGCTCTGACTGGTGAATAACCAGACTCCTGACCGTTCTCTGCACAGCTTCCTGACTGAGGCTCCCTTAGACAGCCTGCACTGGACCTGCAGGACTGACCGTGGCTTAATCCTCAAACTGTGGCGATATGTACACCAGCCACGTTCACGCCAAACGGTTGACTGACCCTGTCCAAGCACAAGAACTGAGACTGCATGATGCCCTTGACTTACTGAACTGGGATGTCTTGACTGATGGCAGCTCCCCTTGACATGACTGAGGTCCAATCTACTTAGACCTTGAGACAAGGCCATTTGGTTGATGCGCAAGTAGTGTGTTTGCCACATAGGCTGTTGGCACATGTTGTAGGTTCCAATGGAGAAGTGTGAGATTGATGCGACAAGGTGCCACACTGCAACATGTCCAACCTCTTGACTATATCGTTGCTGAGAACCATAACAAACTGCTCTGCCTTGTGTCTGCACTAACAGCACAGAAAGACTCTGTCTGATGGGGGCAACATTCCAAAAGCCAAGGCAATGCAGAGAGGCTGTGAGCATTGAAGTAGGCACAAACTCATTGAGTACTAAGAGAGCAAGTGAGCAGACCTGAGATATAGCCTGGTCTAATCCCTGAGCTGTGTGCTTGCCTTTGTGCTTAATGTGTCCTGGCAGCAGCATCCAATTAAATGAAATGCAATGGTGCACTCCAAAGTGCAGCATTGAATTGCAGATGTGTACTTGTAAGTGGATCAGAGATGCGCCATGATGCTGCAGTGAAGCTGGAATACGTTAGATGCCAAAGTCTGTGGTTTGCACGTACGGCATGCCCTGAGATGTTAGTGCCTGGGGTCCAAGACAGACGTCAGGGGAGCAAGTGGTGAGCTGGAGTCACCAGGTAACTGTTCTGACTTTCATGCTGGGAATTCTCAGCATTTAGTTTCTATCCAGCAGGTGAGACAATGGGAAACTGGATATTAATGAGGTGAAATTAGGAATTATTGATAAGTTAGTGCATGCAAACAGTAAGAATCTCATCTTGCTATCAACACTTGATTGCAGAATCGGACTGTTTGCTCTCAACATCGAGAACCTCCTCACTGGCCATCTCATGAGGGCAAACATCCCCTCAAACCTGAGCTGAGCTTTCCATCAACCTAGGTTTAAAACTCTGATAGCTTGGGGGTTTTTTGTATTTACTTTTGTGACCACTCCTGGTAAAATGGACTTTGATTTCCAGCATGCTACCCAAGTGAGTTCTAGCACTGCAGAGATGATGAATTTGGATTAGCTTTATTGCCGCATGCACTCAAATGAGTAAGAGTGAAACGTTTACAAGTTGCCATATTATAGCACCATCTGAGGTACAAAGGTACCTAGGTACAGATTCTTAAGAACAAATTCTTAGGGAAAACAAATTTGAAAAGTAAAGAAAGTTTGAAAAAAAAGGTCCAGCAATACAGATCATAGGAATAAATTAGAAAAATAAAAAGTTTAGAGTAACAGTCTTTCTAACCCAGTCCATGCCCACACCCAGCCTCCAGTAACTGAAAGAGAGATCTCCACCATTTCGCCACCCTCTGTGCCGGACCAACCAACGCAGAAGTCACCATATCTTAGGTGCCATCTCTTTGCCACTGGGCCCACACTCGCTCCGCAACCTCGAGTTCCCAGCTCCGCTGCTGCCTTGATGACGCCAGGGGTTCCCGCTCTGGGCACAACACATTGCTGCTGCTTTCACACCAGTGCCGGGAGTCCCCACTCTGGGCCCACTGGCACCAGGAGTCCCTGGATCCGCTGCCAGGCCAGGCCGCTGCTGCGCCGAGGGTCCCAGGTGTTGCCTTGCAGGCGCTACAATCTTGAACAGTGCGCTGCTGCTGTCACTGTCCTGAATGCTGGGAGGATGTCCTAGCCACCGCCACCTCCAATCGCTGGGAGAAACCTGCCGGACCGGCCACTCTGCATTCGACTCGTTCTCGCTGCCACACCGATGCTACGGACCAACGCACCACAGAAAAGAGAGAAAAGAAACAAAAGGGAGAAAATAAAAATGAAACAGAAAGAGCAGGAGCAAAGGCAAAAATTACAAAGAAAGCAGATGGGAGTGGCGAGCTCCTGGCAAGCGCCTACATGCAGCCCTGCTGCTCTGCCGCCATCTTGAACTGGCTTAATGAATGCAGTGGTTGCAATCTTCTGGAATTCCCTAGATTCTACATAGGTCCCAATGGATTGGAAAATTGCAAACACTGTTCAAGAAGAGAACAAGACAGGTAGCAGACAAATACAAGCTCATTAGCTTAACGTCTGTCTTTGGGAAAATACCACTTAGTAGCCTAGTGGGAAACAATGATAAAACAGAAAACACTATACTAGGTGTGCTCACCAGTCTGTTACTTCCATGATGTTAACATGAAGCAATTTAAAACAGAGAAATTAGGATGGGCTCATTGGCATTTAGAACATTGTTCTTATTCAAACTACAATATTCCGAGGCAGGAAGGACTTGACAGGCTATGCCCTCCTGGAGAATCTAGAACTAAGAGGCACAGTTTCCAAATACAGGGGCTCCCATTTCAGAGATGAGGAGGACTTTTTCTTTAGAGTGTGGTTAGTTTTTGAACTCTTTTCCCCAGAGAACAGTGGAGACTGGATCATTGAATATATCTAAGGCTAAGTTAGACAGATTTTTGTTTGGAAGGGAGTCAAGGGTACCGGGAGGTGGGAGCCAGAGGAATGGAATTCATGGAGATCAGATCGGACCTTACTGAATGGTTGAAAGGAGGTTTTAGGAAATGTTTCCTAAATCTGTGTCAGCCAGCATCGACTCCCTGCATTCATTCAAATAAGCCCCCGAGAGTAGAGGACAACAGTGAATTAATGCTTAAACATTTTCACTGAATCCCGAAAATTCAGAAAGACACCATTTGGCCCTTCGAGTCTGCACTGACCTCCTCCAAAATGCATCACACAGCGCCCTACCCCTCCATTTGCCACGGATAATCCACCCAGCCTGCACCTCCCTGGACACTACAGACAATCTGACATGGCCAATCCATCTAACTTGCATAACGTTGGACTGTGGGAGGAAACTGGAGCATCTAGCAGAAACCCACACAGACAGGAGAGAACGTGCAAACTCCACACAGGCAGTCATTCAAGGCTGGAATTGAACCCGGGTCCCTGGTGCTGAGGCCCCAGTGCTAACCACTGGAGCCACCGTGCTGACCTGAAATTTTAATTTCTGTATAACTAGAGCTATGAAAAGCAATTTGCTTGGCATCTGCAAACAGAGAATCACATTTGTTATTACGGAACCTCTTTGATTTCCTTAAGTATTTTCGTGGTCATATGTTGTTTTGTTCTCATGCTTAGTGTCTCATAAGAGATTACGAGGCTATTGGATGGAACATACCGGGTATGGAAAAACTGGGTGGTACACAAAATTACAGTATTGGTGGGATGGTTTAATTGATCATGTAGTTTTTACCTATATTTAATCCAACTTTACCACTCCTTGGCATACACTTAAAAGAACATTTTGTAAGCAGGTCTGTAAGCATCTATAGAGACAGAAACAGCATTAAACTTTTGAATACAGTTTGATTCTACTTCAGAGTCTTCTGAGGAAGTGTCAGATTAGACTTGAAAATATGAACCTTGTTTTTCTACTGATGCTGCCAGACCTCCTGAATTCCTCCAGCAATTTTTGTTTTTATTTCACATTTCTAGTATCTGAAGTATTTTGCTGTTGATTGACATGCACATCGCTTGTATTCTTAGCAGTTTTCCTGACATTCTCTAGTTGGTTTGTTTAAATTCTTCCCTGGTTCTTCCTTTTGCTTCCTCTTCTCTTTACATCTGTCCTTATACCCGAACGAAGTTTGTTTTGGATTATTTGTACCCATACTTAAGATTGATTTTGCTGTGGTTTCTTATGGAAGCTATGGCTACTGTGTTGCCTGTGGGCTAACTGGAGTGTTTACAGAGTAACATACATTTAGAAGATCATCCTGAATAAAAATGTAAACATTTCTCTGAAAGCATCAATTAATTCTGAATTAAAGTAGCTGTCATAGATTTTATCAATTGCCAAGCTTCTGCATTAGCTGTTGATGGATATGATCCTTTTATGGTCTGTTGCTTGAGCTATGACTTATACAAGTCGAACAGGATCTCGTCACTCACACAGTTGACAGCATTTGCAAATAGAGCAAGATATGTGCATTCCATTGCGTATTTGCTCTTCTGACCATGGAAATAATAGCATAGGGCATAGAAAGAAATATTTGCATTTCTATAGTACCATTCACATCCTCAAGATGTCCCAAAGTGCCAACTATGTTTTAAGTGTAGATGCTGTTGTCATGTTGGGGATACATTATTAAATTACAAAATTACAATTCCATGATTGTATGTAGATTGCTGCATTGGGAAAATCAGCAGAAATAATCCTAGGATTTAGCATACTCAGTTACAAGGATAGGCTTAGATAACTTACCTACATATTGAAGAAAATTAGATTAACAGGGCATATAAGCATGTCTTTTTTAAAACTCTTCCTGATCTCTCTCTCTCTCTCACCTTTCTCCCACCTTCTTCTCTAGAAGTCATCTTCAATCGTCTGATGCTTTCTGGGACTTTGCCTAAATGGCAATTATTTGTGTGAACCAGGCTGTTCATTTTGACAACTAAGCTACTTCTCGGGGCCGGGGTGGGGGGCATCGCAATGAGCTATTGGGAGAGGCTGAGTCGGCTGGAGTAATTTTCCCTGGATCGTCAGAGGCTGAGGGGTTACCTAGGAAGTTTATAAAATCATGAGTGGCATGGATAGGGTGAATAGACAAGTTTTTTTTCCCTGGAGTGGGGGAGTCCAAAACTAAAGGGCATAGGTTTAAGGGGAAAGATTTAGAAGAGAACTAAGTTGCAACTTTTTCACACAGAGGATGGAATGAGCTGCCAGGGGAAGTGGTGGAGGCTGGTACAGTTACAACATTTAAAAGGCATTTGGGTGGGTACATGAATAGGAAGGGTTTAGAGAGATATGGGCCAAATGCTGGCAAATGGAACTAGATTAATTAAGGATATCTGGTCGGCATGGACGAGTTGGACCGAAGGGTCTGTTTCCGTGCTGTACAACTCTATGACTCTATACTGAGTTTACAAGTAACTGAAGAGAGTGGATTTTGCTGTTAATCACATCCAGAACAGAACCATGATCAGTAGGGCATTTTCCCCAATTAATTAATAATTCCAACCCAGTCGTAGGGACTGATATTCAGGACAACAAGCAGCTTTGGATCGCAATGTTGTCCAACCTTTTAGTTTCAGGGACCACATTTCAATTTTTTTCTCTCTCACTCACAGGCCCAGTGAGCAATTCTGGGAAAAAATACAAGACATTGGAAATTAATGTTGCTGTAATCACAGCAATAAAAAGTGCTGGAGAAACTCAAAATGCCTGCTAGCATCTGTGGAAGGAGAAACAGAGTTAATGTTTTGTATTCATTGATCAATTGGTCAGTAAGTTTGTGTAAATGACACCAAAACTGGAGGTGTAGTGGACAGCGAAGAAGGTTACCCCAGAGTTCAATGGAATCTCGATCAGGTGAGCTGATGGGCCGAAGAGTGGCAGATGGAGTTTAATTTAGATAAATGTAAGGTGATGTATTTTGGAAAGGCAAATCAGGGCAGGGCTTAAACACTTAATGTTAAGGTCCTGGGGAATGTTGCGAAACAAAGAGACCTTGGGGTGCAGGTTCATTGTTCCTTGAAAGTGGATTCGCAGGTAGACATAGTAGTGAAGAAGGCATTTGGTACGCTTGCCTTTATCGATCAGTGGATTGAGTATAGGAGCTGGAAGGTCATGTAATGGCTGTACAGGACATTGGTAAGGCCACTTTTGGAATACAGCGTTCAATTCTGGTCTCACTGCTATAGGAAAGATGTTGATAAAATTGAAAGGGTTCCGAAAAGATTTACAAGCATGTTGCCAGGGTTGGAGGGTTTGTGCTATAGGGAGAGGCTGAATATGCTGGGACTATTTCCTCTAAAGCATCGGAGGCTGAGGGGTGACCTTATAGATGTTTATAAGATCATAAGATGCATGGATAGAGTGAATAGTCAAGGTCTTTTCCCCACTTTAGGGGAGTCCAAAACTAGAAGGCATGGGATTAAGGTGAAAGGGGAAAAATTTAAAAGGGAGCTAAGGGGAAACTTTTCACGCAGAGGGTGCTGTGTGTATGGAATGAGCTGCTAGGCAAAATGGTAGAGGCTGGTACAATTACATTTAAAAGGCATCTGGATGGGTATGTGAATGGGAAGAGTTTGGAGGGATATGGGCCAAATGCTGGCAAATGGAACTAGATTAGGTCGTTAGATTTTATTGCCACGTGCACTCAAGTACAGAAGTACAGTGAAAAGTGTATAATGTAGTCACATCTTAGGCACAAAGGTGCAAAAAAAGCTTAGGCACAATGTAGTAAGAGAAACGAGAGTTAAAAATTTAAGCATTACTTCATAGAATGGTAGAAAAATGAAGAAATAGTAATAGTTTACATTAAAGTCTTTCGTAGTTTAAACTAGGAAATGAAGGAATAAGTCAAAAGTTCAACAATCTTTGATGAGACCTCCACTTATCTTGCTCTGTTGTCTGTTCTCACCGCTGCAGATACCGTCACTGTTATTGAAACTGCCACCTCTCCGATCTCCCTCGGTGCCTCAGGTAACATGCCTGTGCAGGATCCACTTGCACGCCGAGCTGAGACACTGCTGTGAGCTGCCGAGAGACCAGCTACGTACTGCTGAGAGACCAGGCCAAGCCGCCGAGAGACCAGGCCAGGACACACCATGAGCTGCTGGGAGACCAGGCTTAGGCCTGCAGGGAGACCAAAAGGGGACAAAAAAAGAGGAAAAGGAAAGGAAACAGAAGGAGTGGAAGAATTCCAGTTGGAGTGTTCTACTCCGCTACCATCTTGACTGGAACAATTTAATTTAGGATATCTGGTTGGCGGTCAGGTTGGATTGAATGGTCGGTTTTCATGCTGTACATCTCAATGACTCTGAGTCAGAGAGATCAACAGCACAGAAACAGGCCTTTGGCGCATCTTGTCTGTACCACTCAAAAACATCTACTAACTATACTATTCCCATTTTCCAGCACTTAGCCTATATCCTTTTATGCCTTGGCATCATAAGCGTACATTTAAATGCTTCTTAAATGTTATGAGGGTTTTTAGTTCTACCACAGGCAGTGAGTTCCAGATTCCCACCACAGTCTGGGTGAAAAACATTTTTCCTCACATCTCCTGCAAACCTTCTGCCCCTTATGTTAAATCCATGTCCCTCATCATTGATCCTTCCATCAAGGGGAAAGGACTACCTGATCTATGCCCCCCCATGATTTTATGCATCTCAATCAAGTCCCTCTCAATCGCGTCTGCTTTAAGGAAAACAAACCCAATCTGTCCAATCTCTCTTCATTACTGAAACTCTCCAACCCAGGAGAGTTTCATCTATTCTTTGCTTCTTGTTCTTTTTATGGTTTATACCTTCCGCTTCTTACTTTGCAATGAATCCTTTGCATCATCTCTTGACAAACTGGTCCATGCCTGGGCTATTACTTTTTAATCTCTACCCTAAAGTGTTTATTTTGTAATATGTTACACATAGGACCTGGACTCTCCTCATAAACCTAGCTCTAATGTCAATAGCTGTCATTAGTTATACCATTATTTCCCCGTGTTTATCTCTGTTTTCCTCTCACAGGAGCTGACACGGCAGAATGTGGGGGATGGGCGTGTTAAGAAGGAACTGGTCAAAATGCTTCGGCACACACTCACCACCCCATGCCTCCCTCTACATACCACCTCACCTTCCAAACAACATCCTTTGCCTCTCAACACCCCCACCACAAGACAACTTCTGCACTAACCCCTCCCCGACATCCTGCACTCCAACTTCAAACCTCAGATGGATCACCATTCCTCTATCTCTGCCTCCGCCTAACTATTGCCACCCTTACAGCTCACAACAGTCCCATATCTCCACTCCCCCACACCTCCCCACTCCCATTTCACCCCTGCCCCATGTCAACACATTAATACCCCACCCCTGCCTGTACTGGCTCTTTCCATATCCTACCTCCTCCAAGGTGTCACATCCCAACATTTCCCCTTCCCTTAGTTTTGAATTTCCTTGAGAATCCAGGTCATAATGTCTCATAGTGGTCAGTCAGTTGGTCTGTTTGATCATTAGGATTGGATTGTGTTTGTAGTCTTTGTGGTCTGTTCCAACTGTCTGAAACCAATGTCAAATTACTCACAGTCACTTTGATATATGTATTATTTAACACATTTGAGAATTTGAGCAGTAGTTTACAGGTTCAGTTAGATGTATTTGTGCTGGAATTTCCTTGGTTAGAAGTTGTGATATCCCTTTTCTTGTTCTGTGTGGAGTTCACCCTTGTTCACTCTACCTGCGCTTTTTTGAGGTGCTTATCCCATGGCACTGGTTAGACTCACAATGAGGAAGCTGCTTAAGAGTCTAAGCTGATAGACATAGAAGGAAGTGATGTCCTACTTCACATTACCAGAGTTGTGAGTGTGGGGCTGACAGTTAAGATGAGTGTAAGATGTGCCCCGTTCATTGCTGTGTTACAACATGGAGCCCGCATATTGCGTACATCATTTGTATTAATGTGAGTCCTATATTGGTCATACACGAAAACAAGCAAATGACATTACATGGTGGCAGTCATTGAGGATTTTTGAGAGACAATATGTGCAACAGCTTGATAGCACTGGAGAAATTCTGAAAACAATGTGTGATAAAATGCTGTTGATTGTTCACCTGGACTGGCTGAAGATACTTTGGAGGTTAGGCAGTGTATTAAAGAACCCACCACAGACAGGATCCCGGGAGGCTGAAGAACTGTGTGAATACCACAGCCACACAGCAACTGGACTGGTGGTTGGGGACTGCCAAAGAGCCACAGGACTGGTGTGGTTGATTGATCCGGTAGTGGATCAGAGGCTGGGGAGTGCAACAAACTGTTTGTGCCATTTCTCTGCTCAATTGCTTTGAGTGTGGTGGTGCTTATTCTGAAAGTATGCATGCAGACTCACAGTGTTACGTGGCTGATGCTGCACCGCTATTAAAACTTTGAAGAAGACTGGACGCTTTAAAAAAAATGCTTCAAAAGAAACTGCAGCCTGTGAAGAAAAAGGCCTCACAGAGAAAACAGGCCTATGGAAACACTGCACCTGTAAAAGGAAAACGTTTGGAAGAAAATGGCACTTCAATACCCATTCATGAATTGGAAGTCATTGGATATAGAACAAAAACTTGCATTATTTCATCAATGGATGTAATTGTGATTCTTTTATTAAGAAGTGAGTGAATTAGCAAAACCAGTTCAAACTGGGCAATGAAAGAGCACTGGATCGGCACATTCAGGATTGTTGGTTGAGGACCTGAAGGATGCAAATAAGATATGGACATTCTAGAAGATGAACTGAAGTTAAAGATCAACTTCCACTTCCACAGGTTAGAGCTGATGACATATTAGCAACAACAAGATGACCAGATTATGTCAAGGTGTCAAACCAAAATCCAGGAGTGCCACATTTCTAGCTACTCAATTTTCAGACTGGATTCTGGAACTAGTCATCATGTTTACCCCAGGACCCCAGAAAGACCTTCTATAGAAGAAAGGGTACTGCATTGACTCATTACTTCATGACAGAAGGAAATTTGAAACTATCATGGTTGGGGCATCAACAGTAACAGCTTTTGGAGATGTGGGTTTGGCTTTGACAACTATACTGGCAGTCACAGTAGGGTAGGTATAGCGAGCCGTGTGGTAAATGTGGCCTGACTCGCATGATTTTCAATTGTCTAGTGCACCAGAGCCAGTGTAACTTGTGTGTGGCGTGCAAAATGTGTGGTATACTGAAGCAAAGGGCAAGGCGACGGCAGAAGCTGAGCTCAGAGCGTGCACCTGGAAACGGTGTTAAACCACATGCAAAGGAAAAATATGCAAGGCACAGCAACCACAATCAGAGGCATGCCAACTCACGTCAACAGAATTATAAACATATTTAACAGGTTGGTGAGGAAGTGAAGTGTGAAGAGTATTAGGTACAGATTGAAGAAGCATACCGTACTGTCAACGTCGACTGACATGTTGGTGCTATCATGCAGTCTGACACATTCACATTACGCAGAAGAGCAATAAGCACTTGCTGAGGATAAACATTAACATGGGAAAATATACTGATATCTTGCCTCCCTCCACATTGTAGAGAATTGGGAACCAATGGCGCAATCCACAGATTATGTGGATTGCCAATATTGGCTCACCAATCAGTTCACTGGAAAAATAACCTTACAGGACAGTTATGTGAAGTTCTCAGTAAAGTCAGTGGAGATAGTCTTTTCTCGGAGGATCCCAGCACAGTAGGTGAAAGGCAGCCTCTGATACCAGCCCAAGAGTTTGGATATGGTTAATCAGCCGTTTGGGGTGGTCAGAGTTAGATTCCTCTCCTCATAACGGGTGAGGAGCTGAATATTGGGCAGTCTGCCACTCGGCTTGACTCTTTCTGACCTTTGTGAGTTGTTTTTCTCCTGGAAAGAAAGAGAGCAGATATTACAGGAGCTGAAAAGTTACCTTTGGTGCAGGTGGGTGAGGTCTCCTGAACCGAATGAGTAGGCAGGACAGAGGGCAGGGAGGGTCTGTGGTGTCAGAGGTTGGGATGGGTGACAGCGACTGGGGAAAATGTTGCAGGCAATAGTCGATGTGGTAGAACATGAGCCTTTGTGGGAGATGGGTACAGTAACAGAGACAATGTGACCATAAGGTATTAGAGAGCAGATGGTGGCACCTAGGCTGGCTGAGTGGAGAAGGTCATTGACCTTCTTCCCATACTGCTGGACATTCCTCCAGATAGCTGAGACTGCACTGGCCTGAGTGGAAACCTCAGACTAGGCTGGTATGGTCGGGTCCTATAGCCTTCACCATGGGTCTGGGGGAAAGAGGACGTATTGCATCAGCACCAGCCTGTTTCAGCAGGGCCTCCAGATCTTTGTCCACAAAAGTGGGTGCCAATTTCCCCAATTGTTACGACTGGGGCAAATGTCAAGAACTGTGCAGCTCCACACAATGGTGCTTGTCCAGATGCACAACAAGCTTTTATAGATAGTGTGGGTGCAAGGAATGCCAGTCTTCTGGCAGCAATTGCTGACAGCAAGTTGTTGGAACTGATGTGTAATAAGATAGGGACAAAATCGGACAGGATGGTATCACTGGGGCAGGGGTAGGCACTTAGAGAGGCAAGTTTGGTAAGATAAGGCGAGAAATCTCACACAGCCTTGCGGTGAGCACACCTTCAAAAACACACAACGAATCTCGAATTTACCCAAAAAATATAAGTTTAAGGCCAAACAATCTTGGTCTGGTAATGCAAAGACATGGTTAGGTGTGACAGTAAAGCAATACTGAAGTCCCTCTTGTCCTTTCATCCACAATGTTTTATGGAGCTCCGGACTCAGAGACCCAACAGTATTCACTGCTGCTCTCCCATTTAAAATAGCAATCTCTGGAGAGATTTTCATTGATCCTTCACAGTCCCTGAATAAGTCCTTTGAAGGACTCTGCGACATGATTTTCTCTGGCATAGAAGGTATGTTTCATAAATGAGATAAAAGTAACTGATGTCCTGTTAAACCTAAACGGGAGCTTTTTGACAAATATCATCATGATACAGAAGGCCACTGGCTACCTGCCTAATCAGTGCTATGAGCTTTGGGATTTTGTTACTAATCCTGTTCTTTTTGTTTCAACCTTTGCCATTTTGAATGTCCAGTTCAGGGAGAATTGCGAGATCTCCTTAATGTTTAAAATTATGGAAAATGGTTGCTGGGAGTAGATAGTGGGAGTTTAAACATATCCAGTCTTAATGAGAATGTCTCAGTTAAATATTTCGGTCAATAATGTTAAGCAAGTACTTGGGAGGAGATGTAGTTCAAGATATAGTCCACGATAGGAGCCGACGACTGCTGGACAGACCATCGCTTGGATCGACATAAACACAGCCCCACCACAGCGGAGACATCAGGAGCAGTGCCTCAAGAAGTTCAAAATTGAGGCACTCAAAGACCTGGAAAAGATAGCGTAATACAACCAGCTCCTCTCCACAGACCTAGCAAGCCTCAGCGACACCCACTTGCAAAATTCCAAAAAAGTGAACACGTTCGACTGTGATAACTACAGGGAAAGCTCCCTGCTGTCGACCATTGGAAAAGTAATCACCAAGGTCCTCCTCAACCGTCTCCTCCCTGTGGCTAAGGAACTCCTCCTGGAATCACAGTGTGGCTTTCAGCCATGGAGGGCCACACAATGGACTTTATTTTTACCATGTGACAGCTGCAGGAGAAACGCAGAGGTAAGAACTTACCCCTGTATATGGCCCTCTTAGACCCTACAAAGGCCTTTGGCACCGTCAACCAGGAAGCATAAGGGAGCATCTTCTCCACTTTGGCTGCACCTCAAAGTTTGTCACCATCCTTTGCCTGCTCCATGACAAAATGGAAGTCATGATAATGACAAATGGCTCCACACCTTTGGGCTGGAGTCAAGCAGGGTTACATGATTGCCCCAACCTTGAGCAACCTCGCTGCAGTGCTTCACCTCACCACTAAAATGCTTCCCACTGGAGTGGAGCTAACCTACAGAACCAGCAGGAAATTATTCAACCTGGACCGCCTTCAAGCCAAAACCTAAGCCACCTCAACTAGTGTCATCGAGCTACAGTAGGCAGATGACGCCTGTGTATGTGTAAACTCAGAGAACGAATTCCAGACCATCTTCAGCACCTTTACAGAAGCATGGAAACAAAGAAACATGAAAGATTGAAGCAGGAGGAGGCCATTTGGCCCTTTGAGCCTCCTCCGCCATTCATCACGATCATAGCTGATTGTCCAACCCGACAGCCTAATCCTGCTTTCTCCCCATAACCTTTGATTCCGTTCGCCCCAAGTGCTATATCTAGTTGCCTCTTGAATACATTCAATGTTTTGGCATCAACTACTCCCTGTGGTAATGAATTCCACAGGCTCACCACTCTTTGGGTGAAGAGATGTCTCCTCATCTCCGTCCTAAATGGTCTACCTGAATCCTCATACTGTGACCCCTGGTTCTGGGCATACCCGCCATCGGGAACATCCTCCCTGCATCTTACTCTGTCTAGTCCTGTTAGAATTTTATAAGTCTCTATGAGATCCCCCCTCATTCATCAGAGCTCCAGCGAAAACCATCCTAACCTAGTCAATCTCTCCTCATATGTCAGTCCCACCATCCCTGGAATCAGCTTGGTAAACCTTTGCTGCACTCCCCTGAGAGCAAGAACATCCTTTCTCAGAAAAGGAGACCAAAACTGCACACAATATTCTAGGTGTAGCCCTCAGCAAGGCCCTGTATAACTGCAAATATGACAGCACGGGTCTCACCATGAACATCAGCAAGACAAAGGTTTTCCACCAATTTGGATCAGTATTGAGGAATGAACCCTTGATCATCAAGGTCAACGGGAAGCTCTTAGAGAATGCTGACCATTTCCAATACTTCAGAAGTGCCCTGTTGGCCTAAGCAGTTATTGATGAAGAGATCCAGCACCACCTCCAGTGTGCCAGCGCAGCCTTTGGTCACCTGAGGAAATGGGTGTTCAAGGACAACAACATCAGATCCAACACCAACCTCATGGTATACAGAGCTCCCGCCCTCCTATATTGGTCTGGGATGTGGGCTGTCTACAGGAGACACCTCAAGGCACTGGAGCAGTACCCCGACGTTGCCTGCATAAGATCCCACGAATCCGCTGGGAAAACAGACAAACCAAGACCAGCGTCCTTGACCAGGCCAACATCCCCAGCATTGAGGCACAGACCATCCTTAATCACCTGTGATGGGCTGGGCACGTCATCCCCATGGCCGACACAAGACTCCCGAAGCAGGTGCTCTACTCATTTGTCATTTTTATAAATGACTTGGACGCAGACATAGGTGGATGGGTTAGTAAGTTTGCAGATGACACTAAAGTCGGTGGAGTGGTGGACAGTGTGGAAGAATGTTGCAGGTTGCAGGGAGACTTAGATAAACTGCAGAATTGGGCTGAAAGGTGGCAAATGGAGTTCAAAGCAGACAAATGTGAGGTGATGCACTTTGGGAAGAATAATAGGAAGGCAGAATACTGGGTCAATGGAAAGATTCTTGGTAGTGTGGATGTGCAGAGGGATCTTGGTGTCCAGGTACATAGATCCCTGAAAGTTGCCACCCAGGTTGATAGTGCTGTTAAGAAGGCATACGGTGTGTTAGGTGTCATTGGTAGAGGGATTGAGTTCCGGAGCCGTGATGTCATGCTGCAACTGTACAAAACGCTAGTGCGGCCTCGCTTGGAATATTGCGTACAGTTCTGGTCGCCCCATTACGCCCCACCACCCCTTCCCATAACCACCTTCTGCTACAAGTGTGGCAGAGTCTGTGGAAGCTGCATTGGACTGTACAACCACCCACAGACTCACCCTGAGGGTGGAAGAGAGTCATCCTCGCCTGCAAGGGTCAGCCACTGATAATGACTTCAAGGTTTCGATGATTACTGGAATTGGCAGCTAAAGTAAGTTGTGACCTCAGTGGTCAGGTGTTCATAGTTCAGTAAGAAGTTTGACCTTAGTTAGCACGGCACTTCCTGCTGCGCAACCTTATCATCACAAAGAATCTAACAATGAACATTACTGAAGCATTGACAAGGTTCCTCATGGACTGGCTGTTTCAGAAGATAAAACTGCATGGAATCCATTGGTGAATTGGCAAGGTAGATACAAATTTGGCCTGTCTACAGAAGACAGAAGGTATAGCAAGAACTGCAGATGCTGGAGTCAGAGATAACACAGTGTGGAGCTGGAAGAACACAGTAGGCCAGGCAGCATCAGAGAAGCAGGAAGAGTCTTGACTTAAAATGTCAACTTTCCTGCTCCTCTGATGCTACCTGGCCTGCTGTGTTCTTCCAGCTCCACACTGTGTTATCGAAGACAGAAGGTCGTTGTGGAGGGGTGCTTTTCTGACTGAAGGTTTGTGACTATTGCTGTTATTGTTTGTAACACATATGAATGATTCGGATGTGAGTGTCGGCCGTCTGATTAGTAAGTTTGCAGATGACATGAAAATTGGTGGAGTTGTGGATCGTGAGGAAGGATATCAAGGAATGCAACAGGATGTAGATCATCTGAAAAGTTGGACAGAAAAATGGCAGATGATGTTTAATCTAGACAACTGTGAGGTGATACATTTTGGGAAGTCAAATGCAGGAGGAAATTATACCATAAATGGCAGGACTCTTGGGAGCATTGGTATATAGAGGGATCTTGGGGTCCAAGTCCAAAGTTCCCTGAAAGTGGAAATACAAGTGGCTAAAGTGGTAAAGAAGGCATATGGCATATTTGCCTTCATCAGTCAGGGCACTGAGTGTAATAGTTGGCAAGTCATGTTGCAACTGTGTGAGAATTTGGTCAGTCCACATTTGGAGTATGGCATGCAGTTCTGGTTGCCGCACTAAAGGAAGGAAGGATTTGGAGGTATTAGAGAGATGCAGAAGAGGTTTACCACAATGTGCTTAGATTGGAGTATATTAGCTGTAAGGAGAGGTTAGACAAACTTGGGTTGTTTTTGCTAGAGGGTCGGAAGCTGAGGGGCAACCTGATAGAAGTATACAAAATTATGAGAGGTATGGATAAAGTGGATAGTTAGACTCTCTTTCCCAAGATGGAAATGCCAAATTCTAAGGGGCATAGGTTTAAGGTGACAGGGGAAAGTTTGAAGAAAATGTGCATGGAAAGTTTTTTACGCAGGAGGTAGTATCTGCCTGGAACATGTTACTGGGGAGGTGATAGAAGCAGCTTTGACAGCAAAATGTAAGAGACATTTAGACACACACTTAAATCAAGGCCCTGTCTGCCCTCTTAGGCAGACAGAAAGTTCCCATGGCATTGAAGAAGTGGAACTAATGTCTCCCCATTGTCCTGATCAGTAATTATCCCTTAATCAACATCCTTAACATGTTGTATCAGAGATAAAAGGTACTGCAGATGCTGGAGAATCTGAGATAACAAGCATGGGGCTGGATGAACACAGCAGGTCAAGCAGCATCACAGGAG
>JAHRHZ010000084.1:3024177-3037888 GCA_024137785.1 Ginglymostoma cirratum
TCCTGCTCCTGTGATGCTGCTTGACCTGCTGTGTTCATCCAGCCCCATGCTTGTTATCCTTAACATGTTGCTATACATTTACAACCTCCATATTATTGGGGGTCTAGTGATGAGGTTACCATAGAAATTCATGGTCACGTTGTGCTTTCTTTTTATCATAGAATCTCTACAATGTGGAAGCAGGTCATTTGGCCCATCAATTTCATACCAACCCTCTGAAGAGCATGCCACCCAGACCCACCCTGCCAACTTAATCCTCTAACTCTGCGTTTTCCCATGGCTAATCCACTTAACCTGTACATCTTTGTGCTGAGCCTCCTGTGACCATTGATTATTGACACCATCTCTTTTTGCCATCCTTTTGAGGGCAGTATTTCTATAGGTCACACAAAATTAGAAGCAGCCCATAAAGAAATTCAGGGATGCAAGTTCCTAACCTACAATGACAGAATGTTGTTACACCAGCTGTGATTGTAAATGATACCCTATTTACCTTGGGAACATCAGGTTAAGCTCCTTGCCAAGCAAAGGGGTAGGCGATGGTCTAGTACTAGACTATTAATCCAGGGACCCAGGCAATGTTCTGGGGACTGGGGTTTGAATCCCCACCATTGCAGATGGTTGGATTTGAATTCAATAATAATCTGGAAATAAGAGTTTAATGATGACCATAAAACCATTGCTGATGGTCAGGAAAAACCCATCTGGTTCACTAATGTCCCTTAAGGAAGGAAATCTGCCATCCTTACCAGGTCTGGTTGACATGGGACTCCAGACCAACAGCAGTGTGTGATTCTTAACTGTCCTCTGAGTAATTAGAGATGGGCAATAAATGTTGGTCCAGCCAGTGTTGCCCACACTCCATGGATGAATAGCAATAAAACTAGAAGAAGGAAAATATACACACTTACGACAATTGAAACATTGGGCTAGTAATATGTAAAGATTTTGTTTTACTCATTTTAATAACATAATTGAATAGCCAACAAACATCTTTCCATCAGTATTTATTACCAAAATTTCTGCATTTTATTGATTTTGGGAATTTATAGCCCAATTTATCCACTGAATGTCACACTTACAGAATCAAATGTTACAAAATGCTCTACTGACGTTGTCAATTTCAATGTTGAGAAAATGTCTGAAATCACTTCAATATAGTTCTATTGAACTGCGCTCCTTATTGAATATCTGGTTCACCGTGAATATCTCAACAACACTCATGAAATGATTGGATGTTCCAGGGTACAAACACACCATTTAACCCACCAAGTCTGGGTGGGTGAATGGGCAAATCAATGGCAGATGCAGTATAATTTGGATAAATATGAGGTTATTCACTTCAGAAGCAAAAACAAGAAGGCAGATTATTACCTGAATAGGTATAAATTGGGAGAGGGGAGTGTGCAGTGCGACCTGGGTGTCCTTGTGGACCAGTCACTGAAGGTGAGCATGCAGGTGCAGCAGGTGGTAAAGAAGGCAAATGATATGTTGGCATCCATTGCAAGAAGTTTTGAGTACCAGAGCAGGGATGCAATTTGCAGTTATACAGAGCCTTAGTGAGGCCACAGCTAGAATATTGTATGCAGTTTTGGTCTCCTTTTCTGAGGAAGGATGCTCTTGCTCTCGAGGGAGTGCAGCAAAGGTTTACCAGGCTGATTCCAGAGATGGCGGGACTGACGTATGAGGAGAGATTGACTAGGTTAGGATTGTTTTTGTGGAGTTCAGATGGATGAGAGGGGATCTCATAGAGACTTATAAAATTCTAACAGGACTAGACAGGGTAGATGCAGGGATGGTGTTCCTGATGGTGGGTGTGTCCAGAACCAGGGATCACAGTATGAGGATTCGGGGTGGACAATTAAGGACGAAGATGAGGAAACATTTCTTCACCCAAAGCGTGGTGAGCCTGTGGAATTCATTACCACAGTAAGTAGTTGATGCCCAACATTGAATGTATTCAAGAGGTGGCTGGATATAGCACTTGGGGCAAATGGGATCAAAGGTTATGGGAAGAAAGCAGGATTAGGCTGTTGAGTTGGACAATCAGCCATGATCGTGAAGAATGGCGGAGAAGTCTTGAAGGGACGAATGGCCTCCTCCTACTCTATCTTCTAAGTTTACTGACCTAAAACGTCAACTTTCCTGCTCCTCTGATGCTGCCTGGCCTGCTGTGTTCCTCCAGCTCCATATTGTGTTGCAAGGAAGTCAGATCTTTCTCTCTCTCTCCTCAATTCGAAAAGGAATAATACTCAAAAGACTCCAGCAAAAGAAAGTAAACTTCTAACTTAAGCCAAGACCTCAGTCCAGCTGACCAGCTGCTGATTTATGAAGCCCTGCAGTCGAGAATAATGTGATTTCATCGCCAAAACCAAACAAAAACTGGAAGAAAAGTCACCTCTTTCCACTACTTTTGGCTTGGGCTTTGAACAATGGATGTTGTGCCCTTTTTACCTGTATTTTCCACCCATAGAATTCGTACAAAGTCTATTTGCCTTCTCGATCTGTCCATCCTATTTCTGAATGAACATGCACATTTTTGAATTTAAAGTTTAAGTTTAAATATTAGTAATTAATAATCTGTTTTTGCCACAGGTTACAGGATAAATTTGTGATTATAACTATGTATTTTTTGTTTTATGATTCATTGATGAAACTTGCTGTGAGTTTATTCTATCTCAGATAATGGTCAGAGTCAGGCATTAACCATGCTAGAGATTAAATTGGTCATAGAACGTAGAACAGTACAGCACTGTACAGGCCCTTCAGCCCACAATGTTGTGCCGAATGTTTACTCTAAACCTAAGGTCATATTTCTCCCTTGTGATGACTTGTGCAACAATGAGACTTGATCTCCAATACACTATCTCCACCAGGATCATGATGGTCTGTTTGTTGTTTACGATGTTTTAATTTAAAATAAGGTACTTTCGTTTTTCAAGAGGGAAAATATGCTACATGCAGTTGTTCATTTAGTGAGCATTTAATCTTTTTAACTCATTCATGGGATGAGGATGTTGCTTGCTAGGTTAACATTTATTGCCCGTCCCTAATTGTCCTCGAGAAAGCAGTGGTTGGATTGTAGAGACACAGTGTTGTCAGGAAGGCAATTCCAGGATTTTGATCCAGTGACAGTGAAGGAACAGTGATAAAGTACAAAGTCAGAGTGTATGGATTGGAGGGAAACAGGCAGGTGGTAGTACTCCCATGTACCTGCTTATATTTTCTTTCTAGGTGGTGGGTTGGTGTCGGAAAAGTGCTGTCAGAAGAGTCTGGGTGCACAACTGCACACTGCTCGTCCTGTGCATTAGTTGTGAAGGGAGTGAATGTTGAATGTAGTGGATGAAAGCTGCTTTGTCCTGTTGGTGTCGAGCTTCTTAAGTGTTGTCGGAACTGCACTCATTCATGGAAATGGGGAATAGTCCAACCATCTTGTGTTCTAGACAAGAAGTGAATTACATGCTGCTGGCTTCCTAGCATCTGGCCTGCTCTTGTAGCCACAGTACTGATATGACTAATCCAGTTCAATTTCTGGTCAATGGTAAACGCCCAGGATGAAGGCTGTGGAGGATTTAATGATGTTAATGCCATTGAACGTAAAGAGATGACAGTGAGATTCTCTACTGTTAGAACTGATAATTGCCTGGCGCTCATGTGGCATGTTACTTGCCAATTGTCAGTTTAAACGTGGATATTGTCCAGATCTTGCTGCATATGGACCTGGATTGCTTCAGTATTTATGTACTCTCTAATTGTACCAAACTATCATTTTGTGATGTGATATCATGAATGAACGTCTCTACTTCTGATCTGATGATGGAGGGAAAGTCATTGATAAGGTAGACTAAGATAGTTGGGCCTAGGCATTATCCTGAGGAACACCTGCAGTGATATCCAGGGACTGAGATAATGATAAAAATCTTGTTCAGGCAGGGAAGCCTGGTGTATGTTATCTCTGCATATCGCCAAGGCATAAATTACAACAGGCAGTTTGCAACATCAGTATAATAGTATATAGGGAAATGATGATAGTCCCAATGTACCCACTCTTCTTGTCCATCTAGGTGGAACAGGTCAGGTAGTCATACTTACTTATACCAGTGCACTTTCTATATGGTGTACTGTTGGCGCTGTGCATCGGTGGTGGAATGTGTGTATGTTCAAGTTTATGGTGGGAAGCAGATCAAATAGGCACTTTGGCTTGATGGTTTCAAGTTTTTTGACTGTTCTGGAACTGCATTTATTCAGTCATAAGAACAAGTAAAATGTTTGTGTACATGACAAGAATCTTTGGCATGATGTCAAAAGTTCACTTAAAGTTCTTGATTTTGTTTTTGTAGTTTCAATAATGGTACTGAATTACAGGTGAAAAATATTTCCAGTAGAGTGTTGAAGATATCATCTCGGTATTTATAACTACTGTACCACGTGGTAATGCGCAGATGAATCTATCCGTCAAACGTTCCAGTTATAGTGCCAAAATTGACCAACAGTCTTCTTAGTTGGTTCCAAGGTTTAACACCCAACTTAGAATCATAGATTGGTTACAGAGCAGAAAGAAGCCATTCAGCCCATTACGGCATGCTGGTTCTGCGTGAGTCCCATTCCTTACCCTTTCTCAGTAGCCCTGCAGTTTATTTTTTTCTTCAGATAATTATCCAGTTCTCTTTTGAAAGGCACAGTTAAACTGCCTGCACTTGCTTGGACAGTGAATTTCACATTCACTCTATGAAAATGTTTTTGATTCTTTTCCAGTCACCTTAAATCAATTTCCTATCATTCTCAACCCTTCTGCTCATGGGAACAAGTTCCCTTCATCTTATGATGTTGAAAACTTCTGCTAAGCCTCATTTCAACTTGCTGTTCTTGAAGGAAAAAAGTTCAGTTTCTCCAATTTATCCTTGGAAGTCCCCATCCTGTTGAGTGTAAATCCTATCTGCAACAACTCTAATGCTTTCACATCCTTCCCAAATCACGGTGGCCAAAACTGGACATATTAGTCCAGTCAAGACCAAACGAGTGTTTCATCAAGATCCAGCATAACATGCTGGTTATTGTATTCTAAGCCCTGCTTAAAATTCCTATATCTTGTAGGCATTTTTAATCACTGTCTCAATCTGCCATCTCAACAATTTGTGAACATGTACTCCTAGATCCTGTTGTTTCTGCACAATTTTTAGAATTACAGTCTTTATTTTCACACCTCAAACATGACCTTGTCTTTTTGTGTAAATCTTTTTTAGTCCCTAATTAGCTCCACTTCTCCTTTTATCAGCCTTTTACTATTGAGTATATCTATATACTTTTGTATTCCTTTTTAGGTTAGCTGCCAGTTTCTTCTCATACTGTGGATTTGCTTCAGTTATTTCCTTTTTTAGCTTGACCTCTACGCAGCCTAGTCCTCACTTGTATTAACAATCTGATTTCTGCCACACACATACACATACTTTTTCTGTTTCAACCATTCTCTATCTCTTTCATCAGCTAAGTAGCTTTGTCTTTGTTCTCTTACCTTTCCCCTCTGTGAGAACATATCTCAACTGTACCCAACCTATCTCTTTTTAAAGGCAGCCATTGGTTCATTTCAGGTTTGCCTGCAAACCTTAGATCTGGCCCAGCGGAACCTGAATCAACCTCAAATTCTATTGAAATTGGCCCTCCCTCAAATAACTTTTGCTACTCTGAATTGCTGTCTGGCTAATCTAGATCTCATGACGCTATGATCATTGTCTCCTAAATGTTCCCTGACTAACACTTGATCCACTTGACCTACTTCATTCCTCAATGCCTCCTTTCTCATTGGACTGGGAACACATCAATTCAGAACATTTTCCAGAATACACTCTGCAAACTTATGCCTTCTCCTATTACTATCTATTTGGATCATGTCCCTGATTCTAACCAACGCATAATTCTTGCATGTCTCTGTAATTTCCTTGCAAAGATGTTTCACTTTCTATTTCCTATAGAATACTCCTAATAGTGCAATGGCATTTCAAAATTTTCTTAGCTCTCATCAAAGATGTTCTATTCTTGACCTCTATAGGACATCATTTCCCTTCAGACCTGTACTGTCCTCCTTCATCCATATGAGGTTCCCAGACTCAGTGGGGTAGTGACAATGCCTTTAAGTCAGATCCTTCAGGTTCAGGCTCTAGCCCAGGACTTGATGGTGCATTCGCAATACAGCAAAACTGGTTCAGAATCAATCTGCAAATACTTCTCACACACCAACGGCAGACAGTAACAGTTGGAGAGATTTCTGATCTGCCACATGATGAAAAGAATGTTGAAGCCTTTATCATCACTACCTAAAGATTCCTGATACAACATGCATATCAAAGTGCATTTTTGGGACATTTATTGTGTCTTCCTCTGCGAAGACAGAACCGAAAATATGTATTTAACTGGTCTGCCATCTCTTTGTTCCCCATTATAATTTACCCTGTTTCTAACTGTAAGGGACCTACATTTGCCTTGACTAATTTCTTTTCTCTTAACATATTCATCAGTTGGTATGTTCCCCACAAGCTTACTCTCATATTATATTTTGTCCCTCTTAATCAAACCCATTGTCCTCCTTTGTTGAAATCTGAAGTACCCCCAATCCTCAGGTCTGCTGCTTTTTTTTGGGATGATTTGTATGTCCCTTCCTTGGATGTAATACTGTCCCTATTCTCCCTTGTTAGCTAGGGTTGGGCCACCTTTGCTGCTTTATTTTTGTGCCAGACAAGAACGAACAATTGTTGCATTTCCTCCATGTACTCTTTAAATGATTCCACCATCATCTCTTTAAATAACATTCCCTAATATAGCATAACCAGCTCGCATCTCATACCATCATAGTTTCATTTAATTAGGTTCAGAACCCTGGTCTCAGAATTGACTCTGTCACTCTCCATCTTAATGAAGAATTCTACCACATTATGAACACCCTTCTCCAGGATCCCAATTTGTACCGGACCAGTTATTAACTCATCAACTTATTTTGCTAACCAATCTGTTCAGAAATGTTATTACATACCTCTGGAGCAGATGGGACTTGAACTCGTGGTCTCCCAGTCTAGGGGTAGAGACACTATTACTGTGCCACAAAAGGGCACTAACACTTTTCTCCAAAGGGCCTCATACTTGTTTTCTCGGCTGCTGGGGAGAAGCTAGCCTACTTTTCTAATCAACCAGTATAGAGCTGTTATTAGAGATAACAAGGTGCGGAGCTGGATGAACACAGCAGGCCAAGCAGCATCATAGGAGCAGGAAAAGGTGGGACTTGAACACAGGTCTTTTGATTCAGGGAAGGGATACTATTATTGTGCCACAAGAAGGCCCTCCAAAGGGTCTCACACAGTTAGACTGCCAATTATTCTTTTTGCATTATACAATACCAAGTCTAGGATAGCATGTTCTCTCATTGGTTTCTCAATGTATTGATCCAGAAAACCATATGTATCAATATCCCTTATCATCCCCCTCTTTTACCACACCAAAATACTCAAGCAAGTTAATTAAACATGATTTATGCTTAAAAAAGCCTTATTTGCCTTCCTTATTAACCTGCATATGTTGATGTGACTGTTCATTTTATCTGGAATTATCAATTCTAAAATCCTCCCCACCCACTCAGGTTAAACTATCAGCCTTATAGTTGCTGGCCTTATCATTGGGTCCTTTCTTTGAACAAGGATGTAGTATTTACAATACTCCAGTCCTCTGGCAATACCACTGTGTTTAAGGAGGACTGCAAAATCTAATGCCTTTGTAATTTGCGCTGTTTCCCTCTGTTTCTTGCATGCGTCGCATTCAGTGCTGGTGACTTATCAACTTTAGACAATCTATCCAATGCCTCCTCCTTATCCATTCTCGATCCTTTTAAGTACATGAGCTATCTCTTTTTTCAACATGATCTGCATTGTATATTCTTTCTCAAAAATAAATACAGATGCAAAGTATTCATTTAACACCTTAGCTGTGCCTCCTAGCTCCATTCATAAATCTCTTCTTCATTCCTAATTGGCTATATTCCTCCTTTTACTTTTACTATTTATATATCAATAGAAGGCTTTCAGATCTCCTTTTATGTCAGCTGTCAATCTCTTTTCACACTCCCTCTTTGCTTCTCTGATTTGTTTTTTGTAATTCCCCCTGAACCTTCCACATTATGATTGTTTCTCCATTATATTAACTGTTGCATCTGTCATAGGCACCTTTTTCTGCTTCATTTTAATCTTTTCCTTTTGTCAACCAGAGACATCTAGATTTCTCTTCCCCATCTACACTCCTAATAGGAATATACCTTAAATATTCTCTTTAAAAGCAGCCCACTTTTCAGTTACTTTTATGCTCGCCGATCTTTGACTTAGGTCTTAGGCATAGGGTATTATGGAAGGGTTTTATTTTGGAAAACACCCTGGATTTGTTTAGGGAACGATGGATAATCATGTTGGGCATAACTATTTGGTAGGCCTGGACCAGGGGAAAGCTGCAGACATTAATAGATAAATTATAAGGTTGGTTGGGAACATGGGGTGACTCAAAGCCGTTGTGATTGACGGTGACTACTATGATAGAATGGAAGACTAAGGATTAGGGGGACACCTAGAATAACAACGGAACAAGCAACAGACTCTCAAGTGCATGATCTGGAAATCTTAATTATGAAATATAACTAATTGTGTGAGTGGGTGAAGCAAGATTGTTTTGATTTGTCTGCGGAGCATAGTCCACCCGTGAATGATGTGAGCCCCTTCAAGGGTATTTGCATTAATTAAGGCAGTCAGATTCAAAATCACACTGTTTCATTTCATTTCCCTGTGATGAGTCAATACTACATTCTAGGCAATTGGCTTTACTAACATAGCTGGCTTCCCTCAGGTGCAGGTGTATTATAGGCTGTACACACATCTCTTGTGAGCATCATATCATAACATGCTCGAATTCATTAATGATAAAGGGTTCCACTTGGTCAACATCCAAGCCATCTGTGATCATCACTACCACAGGTTAGAAGTCTGCATCAACTGAAGTTGCCATGATACCCATATGCTAGATAACTCTCAGGTTGCTGCTTAATTCCAAGGGTTGGATGCCATATAAGGATGGCTGTTTGGAGACAAGGGCTAACTTCTTCATGGCTGATTATTCTGTTATGCAACGCCATGACTGAGGCTGCACACTGAGCCCAATCTTCAACAATGGCATCGTGAAGCAGATGATAGGCCTCCTGAAGATAAGGTTCGGATCCTTGGATTGATCTAGCGGGGGATCCTTGTGGTACAGTCCAGACAGAGTGAGCCATCTAATCCTTGCACGCTGTGCTTTTTCACAAGTGGAATAGACAAACAGATGATATGATGGGCACTGAAGAACTGGGAGAGTGGCAGCCTTTCTTGAGGAGAAATATGAAGACACTGAGCAAGAGGCGTATCATCTTTACCATGATAGAGCGACACAGCATCAGGTACAACAGGCCAGACAGGATTTCTGAGTGCTGCTTCCAAGAGATCTGAATTTGGTGAAGACATCATTCATCAATTGTGAATTTGCTACTTGTCTAAAGACAAACAGACCATGTTCAGTCCCAAAAGGAAATGCAGCCTTTTTTAAAAATTTGGCCTTTCTTCAGGTTTCCTGTTACTTAATAAAAGTTGATGTTCCAACTACTCAAAGGCTTCAAACATATGATGCCTCCACATTCAAGAATGACATAATGGTCAGATAGACATTAAGGAAAGAGCAATACTCTTTCAGAAATGGCTCTAACATCAATATGGTACAAAGGAAGGGTAGCTTCTGTCCCTTGATTCTTGGTTGATCAGCTAAATGACAGTCGATCAGACAGGTAATGATTAGAGAATGAGGTGATGATTAAGAGGGCTTTAAACTAAATAGAGGAGGTGGGTGGGTTCAAGGAGAGGTGATATGTAGGCTTACAAAACAAAAGTATATGGCAGTACTGCAGGGCAGCTATTTAAATAATGGATCACAGAGTGGGACAGAGTACAGAAACACAAAATACAGAAAATAGTGCCAGAGGAAAGAATGGGTAGAAAGGCTACATTGATGACTCTTAAATAAGAGCAAAGCAAATGAATTAACAGTACGAAAAGAAGTTCATCACTATGATTTTACAACCAGTACAGAAATACGGTTACAAGGGGATCAAAGTAGGGAACTAAATATTCGAGGTATGTGCCTTTTCAAAAGGACAGGCAGGAAGGAAAGGATGATGGTGGAGTAGCTTTGTTAGTGCCAGATGGAATAAATATTACAGCAAGAAATGACCTTGCTTCAGAAGATGTAAAATCCATTTGGTAGAGGTAAGAAATAACGGGGGAAGACTAAATGGCCTACTTCTGCTTCTATGCATTATGGTATTAAAACAGCAAATGCACTTACAGATGTGATATTTTCGTTACAGTGAAGTGTCACCATGACACCTCTATACATTCAGAGGACTTTTATTCCCCTGTGCCCTGCCACCACATCTAGGTTGAGTCCCGGAAGCCAAAGATAGAGCAGAAAGAGCCAGTCCTAAAGTGGAACTGTTGGACCTTTTGGTGGAAGACCCTGAATTTCCTGACAGGAGACCACTATGGACCCAGTGCCTGATTCCTCCTCTAGCTAGATGCCTGCTGGCAGCAATCTGTCTCCTTGAGAGGAAGGGACATTTGGAAGGAGGCTGAGGTCCCTTGATGCCCTGTTGCCTTGCCATTGATGTTGACCACCAACGTCTAAAGCAACTGAGTTCAGGTCTGTGTGCATCTCCAGTAGCCATTGAGTGTTCTATCTATTGAAACTGTTAGGCGCATACTTGCTGGGGCCAGACTCCTCAAACCTTTGATCCAGTTTGCCAAGTGTCTCTGACAAACATTCCTGCTCTTCTTGTGACTATCTGTTCACTTGTACAAAGTCATTAATGGCTGACACCATGGGGTCATCTGCTGTGTAGGGCTGTGCAGGTAGCTGGTCTCTGGCAGTCCTCTGAATGCCAGTGACCCGGCCTGCTTCTCCCTCCACGAGTCACGGAGACATGCCAGTGATGTGCTCACTAGACTGTCCTCCCGAATCTATTCCAGAAAGTGAAACCACCAAGGTGAAAGTATCTGAGCTGGAGGAAGTGCAGCAGAAAACCTGGTGCATCCTTTGAGGGATCGGTGGCTTCTTCCTCCGAGGTAGAATCCAGCTGTGAGATTGGCGGACCGTGAGCCTTGATGGGAGATGTGTGTAGTTAGAGTGGGTATGAGGTAGCAGAGAGAAGATGGTAGCACTTATACTTGTGGAGTGCAGGATATTGACATTCTCGCAGCTTTACTGGCAATTCCTCTGGATTGTGACACTGCACTGACCTGGTGGCTATTTCACACAGATCTTCTCTGTCACTCCACCACCCACCACTGGGACCTCCAGTCCCTGTCAGTGAAGCAGGTTGCAATTTCTCATTATAACTGTCAAACAGCAGAGATTGAAGGCCATTTCTATTTGTGATTAAATATGGCACCCATGACTTGGATTCTAGTAGGTCTTGGCACCAGCAAGCACATCCACCTCTGCTAACTGATACACAATTAATTAGCTGAGCTGCGGAGAATTATGTGAGAAATGTGAGAAATGAATCACTGGGGCGGCACAGTGGCTCAGTGGTTAGCACTGCTGCCTCACAGCGCCAGGGACCCACATTCAATTCCAGCCTCGGGTGACTGTCTGTGTGGAGTTTGCACGTTCTCCCCGTGTCTGCGTGGGTATCCTCCGGGTGCTCTGGTTTCCTCCCACAGTCCAAACACGGGCAGGTTAGGTGGCTTAGCCACGCTAAATTGCCCATAGTGTCCAGGGATGCGTAGGTTAGGTGGACTAGCCATGGGAAATGTGGAGGGATAGGGTGGGGGGTGAGTCTGGTGGTGACATTCTGAGGAGAGTTGATGTAAACTTTGTTGGACTATCTCTGCACCGTAGGGATTTAATGATCTTTGTTACCAGGGGAAACTCGCCAAGAAATTGACACTCATCTAAAATTCAATCCTTTACATCTTGTTAAGGAACATCATTTAGTGGATGAAGCAATTATGTGCAAAACATAAAACTGATTTTCATAATATACACTTTCCCACCTGTTCCTCCACTCACATCAATGCTGATGTGAGTAAAACTGAGATTACATGTTGATTGCACTACCTGGAATGGACCAGCAAGATATTTTAAACCTTTATCGATAAAATGACTCGATTTCAGTGGAATTGCCTTCTGCCTCTTTTCATTGGTATGTGTATACATCCTTGACACATTGGCCACCCATATTCATCTGAAAAGTTTTATTATTTAGTGACTCCTTAACCTCTTTTGGGAAAGGATTAATAACTAAACTCAAAGTGGTGGGATTCAGGGCAAAAAATTCAATAGATACTGGGACATAACAACAAGAGGAAGCAATTCAGCTCTCAACTCTACCCACTTTTCAAGTAACTTTTGGTTGATCTGTATCTTATTTCCACCTTCTCATCTTGGTTTCATGACTTTTCATATTCATGCCAAACAAAACTCAGTTTCAAAATTTTGAGTTGAACCCTTGCCTCAACAGATTGTTGGGGTCAGAATTACAGATCTTCACCACACTTTGTGTGAAAGTAAGTTTTCTGACTTAATGACTCAGTTCTAACTTTTATGTTATGTCCAGTTGGCCTCCACCAGAGGAAATATTTTATCCCTATTGATTCTAATAAGAAACTGGTTCATTCTCCCTGTGTCTGCGTGGATTTCCTCCGGATGCTCCGGTTTCCTCCCACAGTCCAAAGATGTGCAGGCTAGGTGGCTTGGCCATGCTAAGTTGCCCATAGTGTTCAGGGGTGTGTGGGTTATAGGGGGATGGGTCTGGGTGGGTTGCTCCAAGGGTCGGTGTGGACTTGTTGGGCCGAAGGTCCTGTTTCCACACTGTAGGGATTTTCATGATTCTCAAGAGTAGAAAGCTGTTTGTACTGGTTGGTAAGGTGTTACTAATATATGGTGTAGGGTGGGAGGGGGAGTACTTAGTCTAGAGTTCAAGTCTCATTTGGAGTTGGAAAATTTATCAATTTTGCTTCCAATGCTTACCCTGCCCTCACCTTCACTAGGTCCATCTCTGACTCTTCCCTTCGATTCGTTGACATCTCTGTTTCCATTTCTGGGGATAGACTGAAACCTACTGACTACCAGTTACCTGGACTATACACCTTCACACTCAACTTCCTGTAAGGACTACATTCCATTCTCCCAGCTCCTCTGTCTCCATCGCATTTGTTCGTTCCTTTCTCTTAGGGAACTTGCATCCTCTCGGAGTCAACATCGAGTTCAATAAACTTAAACATTTTAAAGTTTTAGCAAAGATTTGTAGCTCGGGTTGTGGGTGAGTTTGTCGACTTGTTCGCCAAGCTGACATGTTTTCGTTCAGACATTTCGTCACCATGCTCGGTGACATCGTTGGTGAGGCCTCCGATGAAGCGATGTTATTCTACTCCACTTGGAATTTATACTGTCCTGTCCATTATGGTGAGTAGTATCATTTCCAGTTCTGTTCTGTATGGGTTTGTGTACGGGGTCCAATCTTATATGTTTGTTGATTGCATTATGGCTAGAGAACCATGCCTCTAGGAATTCCTGTGTGTGTCTATGTTTGGCTTGGGCTACTATGGTTATATTGTCCCAGTTAAACTGATGGCCTTCATTGTCCAAGTGTACTGATATT
>JAHRHZ010000084.1:3038288-3062214 GCA_024137785.1 Ginglymostoma cirratum
AATATCAGTACACTTGGACAATGAAGGCCATCAGTTTAACTGGGACAGGTAACAGATCAAAACTGGAAATGACAGTACTCACGATAACACACCAGACAGTATAAATTGCAAGTGGAGAAGAACAACATCGTTTCATTGGAGGCCTCACTAATGATGTTACCTAGCATAGTGACGAAACGTCTGAATGAAATCAAGCCAGCTCGGCAAGCAAGTCAACAACCTCAACTTTAGAGCCTGACTACGCCTTTCCATGTTTTTCCACTCATCACCACACCCTACAACATGAGCTGCTTTCAGCACAGCCAACCCATTCTCTCCTACTCTCAGCTCTCATTATCAATTATTCAGCTTCTCTTCCGTCCTGGCTTACTATCAATAATCCCCTTGTCTGCCTACTCTTTCATATATCTTTCTCAGGGCTCCACCTCCACCTATCTGCTCACCTAATCCCCTCATCACTCCAATCTGATCTTCAGCACAAATACCACGTTTTCTGCACACGAGTGCTGTGTCAATCTCTGGTCCCTGAGAATTAGGGGAAATGTTGGGGTGAGTGCAGCCAAGAGCATTGCTTACCTGTGACGGACTTCTGACAAGAGTTCTGAGATAAATCCCAATAGACGTGAAGTTTCCTTGGAGAGGAAGTTCTCCTTCCTTAATTGAACACTGATTCCGCCAACAGTCTCTTAATTGGCACCCATTGGTAAATTCCCTTCTGAAGTCTCACCCACCCAGACTCAGGATCAACCATTGTGGGGGCACATGGTGTAGTAAAATTCCAACTTTGCTGTCAGTCCTGAATGTGGTGATTTTCTGGCTTTTCAATCATGCCATATCATTGAATTCTCCCTCACTGTCAACTCTCTGGCAGATGACAACGGCAGTAGCTTTTGCGTGACCTGGAAGGACAGAACAAACCCAGAGTGAGACAGTCTGAGTGAGTGTATATTTCTGGGATTTTGAAGCAGTGTGGAAATTCAGTGTAGACGGAAAGCATGCTTTTTGCTTTATTCGGTCCATAGTTTGTAAGATATTTTAAACAGGGTAAATTGAAGCCCAGGATCAGGGCCCTGGCATAAAACCACAAGGGTTATCACAAGAATACCACAATTTCATTAGTTGAAAATAGCTGCTAATTTGACTATCTGTTATAAATTACTTTCAGGTTAAAGATAAATAGGAGAAATATTTTAAAATTAAAAACTAAAAGAGTTATAGGCAATGTAATTAAAAAATTTAGGATCTAAGTAAACAAAATAGAGATGCAGGGCCGGGCAATGCGTCGAACCTGCATAATGTGGAAACTGGTGGACCCCACTATTGTTCATAGTGACCACATCTGCAGTAAGCATTGATTGCTTGAGGAACTCTGACTCAGACTTAATGAGCTAGAGTCTGCCTACTGTCTGTACACTGTGGCACACCAGGAAGGGGAGGGTTACCGGGATGCTGTATTTCAACAGGCAGTCCTGTCCCTCAGATTAACTACCTCAAATTCGGTCAGTGGTCAGGGACAGGAGGGTGTACCTATGAACGAGAGAGGTAGAGGGATCCGGGAGGTAGTGCTGAGGTAGCCTCAGCTCTTGAGCTTGTCTAACAGGTTTGAGATTCTTCCTCTCTGTGTGGAAAAGAGCAGGGGTTATAGGGAGGATGAGCAAACTGACCATAGCACCGTGATACAGGGAGCCATTCAACAGGGGGGAAGAAAAGAGAAATGTAGTTGTAATTGAGGATAGTATAGTCAGAGGAATAGACACTGTTCTCTGTAGCCAGGATTAAGGGTCCCAAAGGCTATGTTACCTGTGTAGGTCAGGATGTGGCAAGCACTGATTTCAATATTGCATGTAACCATTGTAATCCTGTGTAAATAAATGAACTGTACTTTACTGGGAAAGGTTAGAGCGTCCTAGAGACCTCTTCCGTCATGCGTGGTAAGGAGCTCCAAATAAAGATCAACTTTTGCTACTGAACACAGAGATCAGACTCCGGTTTAAATCCCACTCCAACATATTTCAACACTGAGAAACTTGGATCAGAAACTACAGCTGTTTAAATTAAACAAAGGGAATTACAATGAAATGAGGATAGAGTTTGCTAAGGAAAACTGGGCGGATAAGTTAGCAGGAATGACAGTAAGCAAAAGTGCCATACGTTTAAGGAGGTAATTCATAAGTGTCAGGAAAAATACATCCAGTGAGGAGGAAAGGTTCTCAGAGAGGATTGAGCCAACCATAGCTACATGAGGAAGATAATGAGAGTATTAAGTTGAGAGAAAAAGCAAACAAGGAGGCAAATGTAAGTGAAAGCCAGGAAGACCTGGGGTGGGTGGGGGAGATAAATTCAGAACCCAGCAAAGGAGGAATAAAAAGGTAATAAGGATAGAGAAAGTAAACAAAGAAGGATTCCACAGGGATCATTGCTATGACTGCAACTCTGCAAAATACTTGGATGACTTGGAGGAAGGAAGTGAACGTACTGGAGCTAAATTAGCAGACGACACAAAAATAGATGTAAAGGCAGCTTGTGAAAGAGATAAAAACAGTGTATGGAGAAATATTGATTGGTCAACTAAGTGGACAATAAGTTGGCAAGTGGCATATGGAGTAATGTGGGAAAATGTGAAGTTGTTCATTTTTGAAGGGAGAACAAAAGAACAAAATATTATTTAAAAGGAGAAGAATTGCAGCAAGCTGCAACACAAAGGGACTTAGGGCTTTTGTACACAAAATGCAGAGAGCTAGCACACAAGAACAGCAGGTAATCAGAAAAGCTAATAGAATGTCAGCCCTTATTTCAAGTGGGTCGGAGTATTAGAGTGGGGAAGTCTTACTGCAACAGTAAAAAGTGCTGGTGAGGTCACATCTGGAGTACTGTGATCAGGTTTGGTCCCTTTATTTGATAAAAGATATGATTTCATTGGACCCAGTTCGGAGAAGCTTCACTCTGATGATCCCCTTTTTTTGTTCACTCATGGGACTTGGGCATTGCTGGGTAGGCCAGCATTTATTTCCTGTCTTGAGTTGCCATTGAGAAGGTGGTAGTTCGCTGACTTCTTGAACTGCTTCAGTTCATGTGCTGTAAGTAGAACAACAATGCTGTCAGGGAGGGAATTCCAGGATTTTGACTCAAGGACTTAAGGAACACTGATATATGGTGAGTATCTTGGAAGGGAACTTGCAGAAGTCAGTATTCCTATGTATCTACTGCCCTTGCTCTTCTAGATGGAAAAGGTCATGGGTTTAGAGGTTGCTGTCAAAGGGTCTTTGGTAAATTTCTGCAGTGCATCTTGTACACAGTACACACTGCTGCTAGTGAGCATCAGTGGTGGAGGGAATGGATACTTGTGGGTGTAGTGCCAGTCAGGTGGTCTGCTTTGTCCTGGATGGTGTCAAGTTTCCTGAGAGTTGTTGGAGCTGCACCCTTCCAGGCAAGTGGGGAGCATTCCACAACACCCTTGACTTGTGCCTTGTACATTATGGATAGGCTTTGAGGAGTTACTCAGCGCAGTATTCCTAGCCTCTGACTGCTATTGTAGCCACTATAATTTATAATCATTGAATCCCTACAGTGTGGAAACAGGCCAATCAGCCCAACAAGTCCACACAGCCCCTCTGAAGAGCATCTCACCCAGACCCATTCCCCCACCCCTGCATTTCCCATGTCTAACCCACCAAACTTAAACATCCCTGGACACTATGGACAATTTAGCATGGCCATTCCAGGTACCCTGCACATCTTTGGACTGTGGGAGAAAACCACAGCACCTGGAGGAAACCCTCATAGACACAGGGAGAATGTGCAAATTCCACACAGACAGTCGCCCAAGGGTGGAATCAAACCCATGTCCCTGGCACTGTAAGGCAGCAGTGCTAACCACTGAGCCACAGTGCCACCCAGTTGAGTATCTGGTCAATGATAACACCCAGAGTGTTGATAGTGGGCAACTCGGTGATGGTCACATCATTAAATGTTGGGGGCGGTAGTTAGACAGTCTCTTATTGATGATGGTCATTGCCTGGCCGGGGTTATTTTATAAGCGAAGGTTAAACAGGTTGGGACTTTACTCATTGCAATTTAGAAAAATGAGAGGTGATCTCTTTGAAACATACAGGATTCTTAAGGGGCTTGACAGGGTAAATGCTAAGAGGATGTTTCCCTCATGGGACAGTCTAGGACCAAAAGCCATAGTCTCAGAATTACGGGGTGCTAATTTAAGACTGAGATGAGGAGGAATTTCTTGCTTCAGAGGGTTGAGAGCCTTTGGAACTCCTTACCACAGTGAGCTATAGGGGTAGGTCCTCGTGTATAGTTAAGGTTCAGATAGATTCTTGATCAATAGGGGAATCAAGCGTTACAGGGAAAGAGCTGAAAAGTGCATATGAGGAGTGTTGGATCAGCGATGATCCTAATGAGTGGCAAAGCAGGCCTGACGGGTCAAATGGCCTAATCCTGGTCCAATTTCTTAGGTCTTATGGATCCCATCAGGACTTGGAAATCTGGCTATCTGTTGGAGCACTGGACCAACTATTCAGACCTATTGTGGCTCTCCAAGTATTGCCCATCCCCAAGATCAGACAACTCAGTACAGACTGGGAACTACACAAGTGATATTTTGCCTCAGTGCATACTAGGCAGAAAATTATCCCAATGGACCATAAAAGAAAATGGACAACGATAAATTAGATCATTTTAATAGGTACTTGTTTGTTATTAGTTACCTATGGTTGAAACAAATGGATGTTTACAGTGAAAGGCAAAAGCAAACTAACCAGTAGATTGAGCAATGCAGACTGTGACGGAATCTGATGATTTATGATTAGTTTAAATATAGTGTTTCATTTCTTGGAACTGAAAAGCTTGCAGGTGTTTAAAGCCTCAGGCAATAGATGAAAAATGTGACAGCGTTTTCTAAAGTTGCATGATTAACTCTCTATCTCATAATGAAATGCTTAGAGACTGATTGATATGTGGGATTAATGATGTAACCATGTAAAAGCGCCTACGAGCTGAACCCCAACTGGACTTCAAACGGGCACTACAACTGGCTTTATCATTGGAAAATGTGGCAAGTGGACCATATGAGTTGCTCGGTGTTCTGGTGGAAGTGGACTCCCTCGCCAGTCTGAATGAGCTTGGGGAACAACACCTGAGTAAAGGTAATAGCATAGCCTCAGCCAGGACGTATTCTGAAAAGAGGGACTCTAGGTCAGCCCACAGCAAAATAGCCAAAACAAAGCCAAGCCTCAGCCAAAAGTTAACATTCTCTTCAGGATCTAGACTGGAAAGCCATTGTAATCGTTGCTGGTATGTGGACTCGAGACAGTGAAGGAGTCCTACTAGACCTAAATTGAGTTAGAGAACTCATAGGCTGGTATTGATCGGGTCAGTGGTTTTTGGAGGTCACAGGTTGTCAGGTCTGCAGGTCATGGTCAGTCACTGGTGGTTCAAGGTAGCTCTAGGGATTGTTCTTGGTGTGGTAGCTCTCTGGAGTCCTTCTCCTGTTGGTAGCTATGGGGATATAGCCCTTGAGGTGTTCTGAGGAACGGTCACCGGACCTGAAACGTCAACTCTGTTTTCTCCTTCACAGATGCTGTCAGACCTGCTGAGCTTTTCCAGCAACTTTGTTTTTGTTCTTGGGACGATCTGCTCTTCTTCCCCCTCTCTTTATTTTTCCCCCATATGAGATCAGGGCCTGCAACTATATTAAATTGCAGGTGTCTTACCTCCATATCAAATCTGCGTTTCCTAATTTTCTTACTGTTGCCGCCTTTTGAAGTGAATTGGCTTGATAGTTTAGAGTAGGCGTAAATGAATTTTGATGAGATGGAATGTCCTGTATTTCTGTGAATGAATATTAGTTGAAGTTGGATATCTGGGTGTCTGTAAAGGCTCTGCTTTGTCTGGTTTAAGTTGCTGTTTTAGGTCTGGTTCATTGTTCTTTCAGACTTAAGGTATGAATTGGATTTTCTAAGTGAACAATGGCTCCAGGCAGCTGTGCCTGTGACTGTGTATTTCCCCAGAGCATAGCCCAGCTGCCTTTTTCTTATTTTTAAAAGTTCTGCTACAAGACCAGCGTTTTGGTCCAATATTTTAAATGATAGGGATTTTCGCTCAGTCTTACAAAGCATACAACTTTAGTTCCAACCCAGTGTGGAGCTGGAGGAACACAGCAGGCCGGGCAGCGTTGGGTCCCGACCTGAAATGTCAACTTCCCTGCCCCTCTGATGCTGCCTGGCCTGCTGTGTTCCTCCAGCTCCACACTGGGTTATCTCTGACTCCAGCGTCGGCAGCTCTTGCTCTCTCTGAGTGAGTTACAACTTTAGTTCGGGTCTCTTATGAGAAGCAGCTGGTTTAGTTATCTGTGATCGTAGTAAAATTTTCAGGCCCATGCTTGACAGGGCGAAATCAGTTAAGAAACATTCATCTAGACTGGCTCAATATTTTTCAATTACAAAATTACTGCCTGAGCAAAGTCCTAATTAAAGCCAGCCCCAAGCCCAGCCGGGTCGTCACCACCCCCCAGAGACCACCCCCTCAGTGAGGACGAACGGTCAAGTCCTCAATAAACGACTCACCTTCATTCCCCTCCGCCCACACATCAATGAGTACCATTCACGTTTGGATGTTGAATACATTTTCTGCCGCCTCTGCGCTTATTTCTTTAACCGTGAGTCTAATCCACCCTCCAAAGACCCCTTCTCCCACCTCCAACACACCCCATCATCCTGGACACCACCCCAAGGCCTCCTACCCTCCCTCGACCTCTCCATTTCCAACTGCTGTCATGACATCAATCATCTCAATCTGTCCACCCCCTCTCACTTACTCCAACCTCCCCGACCCACGGAATGTGCAGCACTCCACTCCCTTCGCACCAAACCTAACCTCACTATCAAACCTGCAGCTGAAGGGGGTGCAGTAGTGGTATGGCACACTGACCTTAAAACAGCCAAGGCCCGGCGCCAACTCTCTGACATCTCCTCCTACTGCTCCCTCGATCGTAACCCCACCCCTGACCACCATGTGATCCCCTTCTCCCAATTCCTCCACCTCTGCTGTGTCTGTTCCCAAGATGGGGCGTTCCACTCCTGCACATCCCAGATGTCGTCCTATTTCAAGGACCATAGCTTACCCCACTCCAGTGATTGAAAATACCCTTAAACACATCTCTTGCGTTTCACCCACTTCTGCCCTCACATGCCCTCCCCCCAACAAAAATAAAGACAAAATCCACCTTGTCCTCACATATCACCCCAGAAATCTCCGCATCCAACATATCATTCCCTGCCATCTACAATCCGACCCCACAACTAAAGAGATATCTCCCTCCCTAACCCTATCTGCCTTTCGTAGGGACCGCTCTCTCTGCGATTCCCTCGTCTGCTCCACATTCCCCACTAGCCCCACCACCCCAGCACCTTTCCCTGCAACTACAGGAAGTGCTACACCTGCCCCTACACCTGTCCCCTCACCTCTACCCAAGGCACAAAACAAATCTTCCACATTAGACAAGGATTCACCTGCACATCTGTTGACTTGGTCTACTGAATCCGCTGCTCCTGATGCGGCCTCCTCTACATTGGTGAGACCAAGCGGAGACCATTTTGTACAACATCTGTGCTCTGTACGCGACAAACAACAACACCGTCCGGTTGCGAACTACTTTAACTCCCCTTCCCGCTCCCTGGGTGACATGTCCATCCTGGACCTCCTCCAGTGTCACAATGACACCACCAGCAAACTGGTGGAGCAATACCTCATATTCCACCTCAGGATCCCACAGCCCAATGGCCTAAACATGGAATTCATCAGTTTTAAAACCTCCACACCCCGGCCCTCATCCATTGTCTAACGTTCCCTCTCATCCCTGCCGCCTTGACCTGGCACAACCTGTCCATCTTCCCTCCCACCTACCTGCCCCCCCACCTCACTGACCAACCCCCACCACTCCCTACCTGCATTCCCCTATCACCATCCCACCTACCTTCCCCAGCACCACCCCTCCTCACTCTATTTATTTCCCAGGTTCCTTCCCCCTCCCCATTTCTGAAGTGGGGTCCCGACCCGAAACGTCAACTTTCCTGTTCCTCTGACGCTGCCTGGCCTGCTGTGTTCCTCCAGCTCCACACTGTGTCATCTCTGACTCCAGCATCTGCAGTTCTTATTGTCTCTAATTAAATACCTGAAAAGGTTTTCAGGAAGATCAAGAGACTATCAAAAGGAGCATTGGCCACCTTGCTTGTTGACTGGGAAGCAATTCCACGATTCTGCAAGATCCACCCAGTGCCAGTTGCCTTGAAGGCAAAAGTAGAAGCAGAAATCAGAAAGCTGGAAAGTGAAGGAATCATCAAACTGGTACGGTTTACAGAAGGGGCAGCACCTGTCGTACAGATTGTGAAGCCCAACGAGTCAGTTTGCCTTTGTGGGGATTTTAAACAAACATAAACAGCTTTTTCCAGGTGAATCCCTCATGGAGGGTTTGCACACAAAACTGGCAAGGATCGGGTGTGTCCTTCACAAAGCTGGGTATTAGTCATGCATATTTGCAATTGCCATTAGATGAGGATTCTCAGAAGTATGCTTCAATGAATACCCATAAGTATTTATACCAATATGCGAGACTGTCATTTGGGGTATCGTCATCCTGTGCAATTTTTCAGTGGACGATGGAGAACATTTCACGAAGTCTCCTCCAAGTCGCCATTTATCTAGATGCCGTGCTAGTAACAGAAGACCAATAAGGAGCACTTAGAGAACTTGGACACAGTCCTTAGACATTTCTCCCAGGCGGACGTACACCTTAGAAGGGAAAAATATATCATAGATCATAGAATCCCTACAGTGTGAAAACAGGCCCTTTGGCCCAAAAAGCCCACACCAAACCTCACAGCATCCCACCCAGACCCATCCCCCTATAACAAACCTAATCTACACCTCTCTGAACACTACAGGCAATTTAGCATGGCCAAACAACCTAACCTGCACATCTTTGGACTGTGGGAGGAAACCAGAGCACCTGGAGGAAACCCACACAGACACAGGGAGAATGTGCAAACTCCACACAGACAGTCACCCAAGGGTGGAATTGAACCCAGGTCCCTGGCACTGTGAGGCACCCTGCTAACCACTGTGCCGCCCTTGTATTCCAGGCTCCCCAAGTGACTGACTTGGGCTACAGAGTCAACAGACTGGTTTTCACCTGTTGAAGGCTAAAGTGAGGGCGATCAAAGGTGTACCAACTCTCAGGTCTGTATTGGAGCTTAGGTCTTTCCTTGGGCTGATGCATCATTACAGAAATTTATCCATAACCTGGCCTCCATCCTGGCACCTTTGCATTAACTCTTAAAAAAAGGTCAGCTTTGGAAATGGTCAAGCAGCCAAGCTTTGGCTTTCAGAGAAGTAAACGAACAGCTACCATCCTCTGAGGTGTTGGCACATATGATCCCAAGCGAGAAACAGCTGGTGGTGATGGGGGAAATCAAAAGGCTGACACAACCATAATTGAAACCTTTTGGACCCAGGAGAGACCTGATCATAGTGGAGGACTGCATATTATTATGGGGAGCAAGAGTGATTGTCCTGAGCAAAGGCCGCTGCCAGATACTGGCTGAACTCCACCAGGGACATCCGGGGATTTCTAAAATGAAGATGTTGGTGAGACATTATGTCTGGGGGTCATGATTAGATGCAGACATAGCTGCGTTGGTGAGGCAGTGCCCAGATTGCCAACAAGGACAAAAATTACCACCAGAAGTTCCCTTACATTCATGGGAACAGCCAGGTAAACCCTGGACTCAGTTAAATGGCGACTATGCAGGCCATGTCATGGGCTCAATGCTTAGTCATTTCTGACATCCACTCAAAGTGGCTGGATGTGCATAGATTTCATTCGTCAAACAATGATAGAAAAACTGCCCACATCTTTTGCAATACACAGATTCCCGAAGTGTTGGTTACACGTAACAGGCTATAGTTTACCAGCGGGGAATTTGAGTATTTCCTAAAGTCCTAATGGTATTTGTCATATAAGGGTAGCTCCACACCATCCATCACCCAATCTTCTAGCAGAAAGACCAGTCCAAACTTTGAAGGAAGGTTTAAAGAAACATCCTCCAGCTTCACTAGATACCTGTCCTGGTTCCTATTTGACTATATTGCAATTACAGCAATAGCTCTGGCAGAGTCGCTAATGGAGAGAAGACTAAGTCTGATCTTCTCAGACCTGGGTGGTGAAAGGGAATGCCAGTTCTGGACAAAAGAGCCCCCTAAGCGAGTTTGGTGTAGGAACCATAGGAATGGCCCTGCACAGGTAAGAGGCATGGTCAACGTGAGGTCAGGTCCAGTGATGTAAATGTTTGGGTAGGTGCAACTGCCCTAAATAAGCACGTGGACGATATGAAAACTGCAAACTCGCAAATGGTGCAGAAGCAAATCCTAACTCCTTGACTGTGTTTCCAACTGTTTTTTGGTGAGTGTAGGTAGGGGGGAGCTCGAACAGTTCATCCACTTCACCAACACCTTCCACCCCAACCTGAAGTTCACCTGGACCATCTCCAACACTTCTCTCTCCTTCCTGGACCTCTCTGTCTCCATCTCGGGCATCCACCTCGAAACAGATGTCCACTTCAAGCCCACTGACTCCCACAGCTACCTGGAATACACCTCCTCCCACCCACCCTCCTGCAAAAATGCCATCCCCTATTCCCAATTCCTTTGCCTCCGCCGCATCTGCTCCCAGGATGAGACATTCCACTCCCGTACGTCTCAAATGTCCTCATTCTTCAAGGACCGCAACTCCCCCCCGACAGTGGTCGAGAACGCCCTCGACCGTGTCTCCCGCATTTCCCGGAACACATCCCTCATGCCCGTCCCCGCAATAATAACCAAAAAAGAATCCCCCTCATCCTCACATACCACCCCACCAACCTCCGGATCCAATGCATCATCCTCCGACACTTCCGCCATCTGCAATCAGACCCCACCACCAAAGACATTTTTCCCTCCCCACCCTTATCTGCCTTCCGGAGGGACCACTCCCTCCGCGACTCCCTTGTCCGCTCCACACTCCCCTCCAGCCCCACCACACCCGGCACTTTTCCTTGTAACCGCAGGAAGTGCTACACCTGCCCCCACACCTCCTCCCTCACCCCAATCCCAGGCCCCAAGAAGACTTTCCACATCAGGCAGATGGTCACCTGCACATCTGCCAATGTGGTATACTGCATCCGCTGTACCCGTTGTGGCTTCCTCTACATCGGGGAAACCAAGCGGAGGCTTGGGGACCGCTTTGCAAAACACCTGTGCTCGGTTCGCAACAAACAACTGCACCTCCCAGTCGCGAACCATTTCAACTCCCCCTCCCATTCCTCAGACGACATGTCCATCCTGGGCCTCCTGCAATGCCACAGTGATGCCACCCGAAGGCTGCAGGAACAGCAAATCATATTCAGCCTGGGAACCCTGCAGCCCAATGGTATCAATGTGGATTTCACAAGCTTCAAAATGTCCCCTCCCCCAACCGCATCCCAAAACCAACCCAGCTCATCTCCACCTCCCTAACCTGTTTTTCCTCTCACCTCAAGTCACACCCCCATCTCCTATCTACTAACATCATCCCGCTGCCTTGACCTGTCCGTCCTCCCTGGACTGACCTATCTCCTCCCCACCCCCCTACCTACACTCACCTTTACTGGCTCCATCCCAGCCTCTTTGATTTGTCTGCCTCCTCTCCACCCATCCTCTCCTCTGTCCATCTTCTATCCGCCTCCCCCTCTCTCCCTATTTATTTCAGAACCCTCTTCCCCTCCCCCATTTCTGATGAAGGGTTTAGGCCCGAAACGTCAAGTTTTCCTGCTCCTATGATGCTGCTTGGCCTGCTGTGTTCATCCAGCCCCATGCTTGTGGTCCCATAGGTGCTGGTTTATAAAATATTTTCTGTGTACTATACAGGTACAGGTATTCTAACTAATAAAATAAATAAAATCATTTGCTTGGCTCAGAAGTCTGGGGACCCATTTAGTGGTGATGTTATTTACACTATATGGCCAAGAGGGATTTGTTCTCTCATTTGTTGGCAGCTTTTCATGCCTGTCTTTATTTGCTGCCCAATGGTTGTACTTTGCAACAAAAACAGAAATTGTTGGAGATACAGGTCTGGCAGCATCTGTGAAGGCGTAACTTGTATATTGTATACTGCATCTAGATTGATATTTTGTCTAGATGAAATGTACGACTAAATTTGCATCAAGTTGTCCAAGTGACCTATTTTTAATCAATGATAAAGAGATAACAAGGTGTAGACCCTTCTTGGGTCTAGGCCCGAAACGTCAGCTTTCCTGCTCCTCTGATGCTGCTTGGCCTGCTGTGTTCATCCAGCTCTACACCTTGTTATCTCAGATTCTCCAGCATCTGCAGTTCCTACCATTTCTGAAAAAATATTTTTAATCTATGTCTGGATTTGCACCTAAGCTCATGAGGCTAAATCCGCAGTCACAGTCAGCCTTCCACACCTGAAACGTTGCAAAGCTTTCCAGAAGAATGGCCATTTCTTGATACTGGTCATCCTTTAGGGCGTAGTCGATCAAATCACTGAATATGTGAACGGAATCAGTCTTGAATTTTTCCACAACCATAAACTTGACAGTGGAGTATTGTTCACATATGTATGTGGCTACACTCTCATCATAGTTTGGTATAAGGGATCAATATTTTGATATCAGTCACCCAATATTCTCTTTTCTGAATTCATGATCAGTTGTCTTGGTGATCGCAGCCTTATCCAATGCAAGGCAGTCCATTAATTCCTCTTCTGGAAATCTGTCATGTGGTCACACAGCAGGCCTTGTCACTGGATAGTATTCACAATCATGACCCCAGTCTGATTGGTCTGCTGTACTCAGGAAAACTGAGATCAATGAGGGGATTCCTACTGTTGCCCATAGTGGGATTAAATATCCTAGTGGAGGTTAAACTACAGGGACCACTTGTCTCCAAGAGTCATTGAGGTAACTACTGGCCAGCACTGCATTCCCTTACTGAAGTACCATTTGGGAAATCAGGTAGACAGCTTTCATCTATGGATACTGGGGAGATAACTTGCATTACACCCCAACGCATGCAAACAGCCAATGTGAATGGATCATCAACATCTTAATCTTAAATTCTCATCCTTAAATTCTTTCCATGGCCTTGTCTCTGCCAATCTGTATGATCTCCTCCAGCCCCACAATCCTCCGAGATTTGCGCACCTCTAACGCTGCCATCTTCTGCATTCCCCAACTACAACTGCTCCACCATTGTTAGTTTTGCTTTCAGTTGCCTCAGCCTAAAGCTCTGAAAGTCTCTCCTATAGTTCTCCAATTCTCCACCTTGCTTTCCTTCTTTCAGACAATCCTTGAATTTCACCTCTTTGAATAAACTTTAGGTCAGGTGATCTTCCACAGTGCAACAATTGGAATATCAGATTATCGGAATGCCATTTTACTCAAATAGCTGATTGTTATTTCTGATAGTAACCAGGTGAATTAGCTAGACTGAAACTGATGTGGTTCCATTGCTGTGTTACTACACTGTGGACAGCATGAGTTCTATATTCTAATTCAGCTGTGATCAATTCCACATATTGACACAGTGAATATGTTGTTCAACCCAGCCACACTGATTGAGGTAAATTGGAAAATTGCAAACATTCAATCCATTTGCTGTTAGCAGCAGTGGTAAAAATTTAATCAGCAGGCATTGCCAGAATAAAATCTCATTCCATTTTGCTAACCAAGTGGAATGTAAAATGTTGGCACAAAGTTTGACATGATTGTTTAGAAGTAAAATTGCAGCGTTTTCCATTGAACACCTTGCCAGGCTGGAAACTCCCTTTCCAATGAATATTGCATGTTTGCTTCTACTTCTTGTAGTTCACATTTCGCATTAATTTGTTTCTCAATCGATTTGGTTTGAAAGGGAATAAAGGCTACTTGTTTTACACTGCTTCTTGCTCCAGGAAGTCATTATGAAAAGAAGAATTCTAAATGTTATTTCTTTTTAAGGCAAAAGCCTGGAGTCCAGTTCCAAAGGAAAGTTTGTAACCCTGTAATACCTCACCAAAATAGCTACTATTTATCCCTGAGTCTAGGATCACAGTCTATACCAACCCACAAGAAACATTCACATAACAATCTATTATTCCATTCTATGATTCCACAAGAGCATATCAGTTGAGATAAAGGAATTCCTAGCTGCTTTTCTCCTCTCAATCTCACAGGCTTCAACAAATTGCCCGACCTGAGATCAGCTAATTTAAAGAATTGCAAAGATCACCTTTTTAAATTTTTTTTTTGTTATTTTTGGATAGTGGACCAAAATAGGAAAAGGATGCTGCTTTAAACCAAAGAAACTATGGAAGGGCATGCTGCTGTTTTAAACATGCTACTGGAATTTATTTTGAGTTGTATTTACACTGTTACCTTGTTCAAGCAGTGGCGGAAAATTACTGGACTCAGTGGCACCGTGGATGTGTATCCAGAGCAGTTTTACCCAGAAACAAGTATTGGTTTCTCAATCAGGTCCAGCTGGAATGCCCAGCATGACAAAAATCTGATTGCCTCCTGGGCAAGTGATCAGTCTGTGTGTGAACAATGCACTGGCAGAAAGTCTCGAAACTCTTCAGAGAACAACATCCTCTCCTTGCAGAGAACTAATAAATTATAGAATTTTACAGTGTAGTAAGGGCCCTTTGGCCCATCAAAGCTGAACTGCTGAAGTTATCTGAACCTTCACCAATCCCACCTTCCAACATTAGGCTCATGACTTTGATTATTACGACATTTCAAGTGTTTATTCAAGTACTTTTTAAAGGTTTGAGGTTTCCTACCTCAAATACCCTCCCAGGCAATGCATTCCAGATCCCTCCCCACCCCCACTGCCTGGTGAAAAGTATTCCCTCAAATTCTGTCCAAACCTCCTGCTTTTCATCTTAAAATTATGCCCCTTTATAATTGATCCTTCAGCTAAAGGCTGCTTTCTATTCATGTCTCACAATCTTATAAGCCTTTATTGGGTCCCTCATCAAACTTCTCTGTTCCAAAGAAAACAATTCAAACTTATCCAGCGTCTTCTTTGTTGCTAAAGTGCTTCGTCCCAGGCAACGTCCTGGTGAACCTCCTCTGCACCCCTCCAGTATAATCACATCCTTCCAATAGTGTGGAGGCCAGAACCGCACACAGTACTCCAGTGGTGGCCTAACCTATGTCCTGTACAGTTCTAACATGGCCTTCCGGCTCTTACAATGTCACAACTGATAAAGACAAGCATCCCGAATGCCTTCCTAATTAGCATATTAAACTGTCCTGCCACCTTCAGGGATTCATGGTGAAGGCACCCCCCCCAAGATCCCTCTGTCTTGCCATTTGCTGCATACTCCCTCGTCTTGTTACTTCTTCCAAAGTGTAAAATGCAACTGGAGTTCGTCACAGAAACCTGGTGAAAGTCTTTTTTGTTCTAAATAAGCATAATAAAAGAGGAAAAAAAAACTGACCATTTTTATGATTCAGCAAAACATTTCCATTTTTGGCACAGCCTGCGGAATAGCGTGGCTTGATTACCTGCATACCCTTCCAGTCACAGTCATAACAAAATGCTACCATTGTCAGAGTATCATCAGTGTAAGGATAGCAACAGGTCAAAGAGAAGACCCACCGCCACGTTTCCAAGGCAACCTGTATGTCAGCATCACTACTTTCTGATGATGTACCACTTTAAAGCTTATTCAATGCCAAAGGCTCAATTTAAATTCAATTGTTATTGACCTGCATAGGGGAGGCGATGGCCTAAGGGTATTATCACTGGACTATTAATCCAGAGACTCCAATAACATTCCGAGAACTCGGGTTTTATTCCCGCCACAGCAGATGGTGGAATTTGAATTCAGTAAAATATCTGGAATTAAGAATCTAATGATGACATGAATCCATTGCCAATTGTCAGGAAAAACCCATCTGGTTCACTAGTGTCCTTTAAGGAAGGAAACTGCCATCCTTATCTGGCCTGGCCTACATGTGACTCCAGACCCACAGCAATGTGGTTGACTCTGGGCAATTATAGATGCTGCGTAGCCAGCGACAGCCTCATCTCGTTAATGAATAAAGAGAGAAAAAAATTTAGACTAGGAGCTTGGGCTTCAGTCCGGTCATAACCCTTAAATAATGAATAATAATGGTCAGAAAATCATGGGTTTGTAGATGAAATTGCTCGACATGCATCCGAGCTAAAGCAGAATACTGATCATGGAATGTGGGATAGGACCTTCATTGTACCTGCCATGGGAAAGGGCAGTGCCTTCTCCAAAAAGACTCATTACCTCTCACACAGTGTTGTAGCAAATATATTCCTGTTTGAGATCATGGTGAAGTGGTGTCTTCCTACAAGTTTTCACTGCTTGAATCAGGCTCCCTTATCGTTGGGGCAGAAACAAACATTGACATTTCTTTGTACCTATAATTCTGCTTTGGGATAAAGGCACTGATTTTAGCAAGGCCAGTGCAAATACCTCACACACACAATTTTCCAAGAAACTCTGTGATGAAGGTATTAGAGAAGCTGATCAATGCCCTTGCTACAGTTTCCAGGTTAGGGCTTCAGCATACTGCCCCGCTGACCTTAACTAACTTCTCTGTCATCAAATCTTATAATAATTTCCTTCCAGTTTACCTTTTCTTTTCTTTCTTTATTGGTGTCCTCCAGGTTTTTCATTCAATAATAGAACAGACGCAAAGAAACACTGGATTTATATCGCATGTTTCACAACTTTCATGCATCCTAAAATGTTTCGCACACAATGAAGTAGCTTCTCTTTGAAATATAGGAAACATGGCAGTCAATTTGCACAGTTATATCCCACAGACTGCAATCTGGGTAGATTAAAACACGCTAGTAATAAACAAAAGTGATCTGCAGAAGAGTCATTTTGGACCTGAAATGCTCGAACTGTTTCTCTCCAGACCTGCTGAGTTTCTACGGCACTTTGTTTTTCGTTCTTGGTGCTGTTGAAGTTGGTTATGGTTTAAATATTGGACTGAAAACTAAGGTAAAACTCCCCATCTCTTCAAATAGTGACACAAAAATAAGTGGGAAGGATGCTGAGGGCGACAAATAGTCTGCAGAGGGAAACAGATAGGTTGTGAGTGGGCAAAAACTTGCCAACAGAATATAATATGGAGAAGTGTGAGGCAATATACTTTGGAAGAAAGAATAGAAACATTATTTAAATGGAGGAAGACTGCAAAAATCTGCAGCAGAGTAATTTGGTAGTCCTTGTCCATGAAGCACAAAAAACCAACATCCAAGTTCAACAGGTAATAAGGAAAGCAAATGGAATATTGGCCTTTATTTCAAAGAAAATGGAATATAAAAGTAGGGAGGTTTCGCCAGAACTATACAAGCACCAGTCAATCCAAAGCTGGGGAATACTGTGAACAGTTTTGGGTGCCTCATTGTAACGAAAGATATACCAACATTGCAGGCAGTCCAAAGAAGGTTCACTCGACTGAGTCAGGTAATAAGGGATTGTCTGGTGCGGACAAGCTTATAGAGTTACACAGCACGGAAACAGACTCTTTGGTCCAACCAGTCCATGTTGACCATGAACTCAAACTAAACTTGTCCCATCTGACTGCGCTTGGCCCCTATCCCTCCAAACATTTCTTATTCATGTACTTATCTAAATGTCTTTTAAACATTGTATTTCTACCTGCATCACACTTCCTCTGGAAGTTCATTCCACACATGAACCACCCTGTGTAAAAAAAAAAAATTGCCCTCATTGTTTTTAAATATTTTTCCTCTCACCTTAAAAATATGCTCCCTAGTCTTGAAATTCCCCCACCTTAGGGAAAAGACACCTGCCATTCACCTTATCTATACCCCTCATTATTTTATAAACCTCTACAAGGTGACCCCTCAACCTCCTAAGCTCCAGTGAAAAAAAGTCCCAGTCTATCCAGCCTGTCTTATAACTCAAACCCTCTATTCTTGGCAACATCCTGGTAAGTCTCTTCTGAACCCTCTCCAATTTAATAATATCCTTCCTATAGCAGGGAGACCAGAACTGTACACAGTACTCCAGAAGAGACCTCGCCAAAGTCCTGTACAACCGTAACATAACTTCCCAACTCCTATACTCGAAGGTCTGAACAACAAAAGCAAGCTAAATGCCTTCTTAACCACCCTACTTGTATGTGATGTAAACGTCAAAGAATTATGTACCTGAACCCCTAGGTGTCTCTGTTCTACAACACTACCCTAGGCCCTATTTTTAATTGTATAAGTCCTGCCCCTGTTTGTTTTACCAAAATGCAATATCACTATTTATCCAAATTAAATTCCATCTGCTACTCTTCAGCCCCATAACCCAATTGATCAAGATCTGTTTGTAATCTTAGATAACCATCTTCACTGTCAACTATATCTCCAATTCTGGTCTCATCCATAAACGTACTAACCATCTTTCTATATTCGCATCCAAATCATTTGTATAAATGACAAACGAAAGTGGGCTCAGAATTGATCCCCATAGAACACCGCTGGTTACAAGCCTCCAGTCTGAAAAACAACCCTCCACTATCACTCTGTCTCCTGCGTTAAACCAATTTTGGATTCAATTGGCAAACTCTCCCTGACCCCTTTATTAACTTTACCAATTAGCCTAGCATGTGGAACCTTGTAAAAGGTTTTATTAAAGTCCAAGTAAACAATGTGTACCGCTCTGCCCTCTTCACTCCTCTTAGTTACTTCCTCAAAAAACTCAATCAAGTTTGTGAGACATAATTTCCCTCACACAAAACCATGCTAACCCTAATAATTCCTTTCTTCTCCCGATGCATATAAATTCTATCTTTGAGAATCTCTTCCAACAACTTACCCATCACCAAAGTCAGATTCACAGGTCTACGGTTCCCAGGCTTCTCCTTACATCTTAAACGAAGGTACAACATTAGCCACTCTCCAGTCATCCAGCACCTCATCCGTATTTATAGATGATACAAATATTTCTGCAAGATGCTCCATAATTTCCCTCACAACATCCTGGGATACACTAGATCAGGTCCTGGAGATTTATCTGCTTTAACATTTTGTAAGACCTCCAACACTTGCTCTTTTGTAATGTGAACTATTTTCAAAACATCCATTTTTATTTCCCCAAGTTCTCTAGCCATTTCTTTCTCCACAGTAAAAACTGACACAAAATATTCATTTAATATCTCGCCCATCTTCTGAGGTTCAACACAAAGATGACCTCTTTGACCTTTAAGGGGCCCACTCTTTCTAGTTGCTCTCTTGCTCTTAATGTATTTAAAGACCCCAGCAAACCGAGGCATTTAAATGAAAAGCAGGGCAGAACACTGGCGCTTCACTGGAGGCGCACTGATGATGTTACCTAGCAGGGTGACGAAAAGTTTGCAACCAAATCCACCGGCTCAGCGTCTACAACCTCATTCACAACCCGAGCTACAAATCTTCTTGAAAACTGTATTTGTAGAATCCCTTTGGATTATCCTTAGCCTATTTGCCAAGGCTATCTCGTATCTTCTCTTTGCTTTCCTGATCTCCCTCTTAAGAATGCCCCTACGCTCTTTATACTGTTCAAGAGATTCATTTAAACACAGTTGTCTATATCTATGAATTATTTTTATTCTTGACTAGAACCTCAACATCTTCATTCGTCCATTGTTCTCTAATCCTACCAGCCTTACCTTTCACTCTAACAGGAACATAATGACTGAACTTTCATCATCACACTTTTGAAAGCTTCCAATTTAATAGGCATGCCTTTACCTGCGAACAGTCTACTCCAATCAATTTCTGAAAGTTCTTGTCTCAGACCATTAAAATCTGTCTTACTCCAAATAAAAATTTAAATTTTTACAGAAGGCTTATCCTTTTGTTGGATCATTGGGGTCAGTTCAGTACATTGGGCCTGGACTAAATGGAATATAGAAGAATGAGAGGTGACATATAAGATTCCTAGAGAACCTAATTGAGGCAGAGTCTAGGACCAAATAGCATAATCTCAGAATAAGAGTATCATGTGGAATTTCTTTTCCCAAAGGGTAGTGAATCTGTGGAATTCTTTGCCACAGAGGGCTGTTGAGGTTGGGTCATTAAGTATATTCAAGTTTGAGACAGAGAGATTTTTAATCAGCAAGGGAATTAAGGGTTATGAGCAAAAGGCAAGAGAGTGGAGTTGAAGATTAACAGATCAGCCATGATCCCATTGGACAGCAGAGCAGACTCAGTGGGTTTGTTCTAGTCTTAGGCCTATCTGATAAGACGTGGGTGGGCATTGCCTCATCTGCAAGATAGAACAGAAAACAGCAACAACTTGCCTTTTATACAGCCCCAGTAACCTACTGAAAGGTCTTAAGGTATTTCACAGAAACAATTATCAGGCCACAAATGGATGCCTCATCCAAAGTTTTTTCAAACAGATGGGAAATTCAGTTGAAAAGCTTTAGGGAGGGAATTCATTGGAGATCTTAGAGCCTTGACAGCTGAAGGTGTGACTATTAATGGTGAAAGAAACTGGAATGTACAAAAAGCCGGAATTAGGACCTTGGGGTAAGATTTTGGAAGGCTATATCGCTGTAGGTAGTTACAGAGATGGAGAGGAATGAGGCCATGGAGGACTTAGAATGTTAACATTGATTCTTGTTCACCAACACTTCAATGTACGTCAGCAAACACAAGGGTGGTTGGTGAATAATGGGATTGCAAAGGGGAAGAAAATATCTTTAATTTTTGGGCCTAAGCAGAAGACTCAGCAGAATCAAACTCAGTCCCTGACTAATGCTGGCTGCTCATTCCTACTGACAATTGAATGGCTTATCAAGACTTGGGATGCATTCTTCTTTCATGGAATATCAGCATGGCATGCATTTGGACTTACTCAAACCCTCTGGCCACTTGAACATATTTTGGTTTATGATGCCTGCCTTGGCTGGAGAGCTCACTGGCAAGGAGGGAGAAGCAAGTTGGCCCTGGCAGCCTCATGCAAATGCCCCACATCATTTGTGGCATCTGTAAAAGCAGCCAGCCAGAAGATGCTGCAGTCTCAAGCAGGCTATCAGCGTCATGTTAGGGGCGGATGGGCCTTGGAGGAAATTCTGTATCTGATACTACCTCTCTCACTGACACCTGAAGGAGGAGCAAGGCTTGTGTTTTCAAATAAACCTGTTGGACTATAGCCTGGCGTCGTGTGAGTTCTGACATTCAGACCCTCTACTGTCGATCTCTGTTTCAAAACGGCACTTCTTTGCCATGCCTATGCACTGCGGCCTTGTGTCTGACGTTGTACGTAAGCTGGACGAGATGTTGTTGGTGTGTCAGTCACCCATGACTGCGAGTGTCAACAGACATAGCCATGTGCCACATGGCAAAGTGACTTGTTTCTCATATTTTTGCTTTCAGAATGATCTGTTCATTCTTCCACCATTCACATTGATTCTGAACACATGCTTTTTTCTTTAAAAAAACTAGTACCATGACCACTCACTTACATTCAGTGGCATTTGTAATCATTATCTCTCCTGCCCCCTACTCCATCCCTTTTGTTCTTCCTCCTTTTCTCTCCTTCGAACAGCACTTTGACCTTTCATTTCTGAAGAGGAGTCAGATTTGGCTCACAACATTAACTGTTCCTTTCTTCACAGATCCTGTAAGACTCACTGGATATTTCTAGTAATTTCAATTTTTACCGCAAATTTGTAGCATCTATAATGTTTTGCTTTCAATGTTAGCACGCAGGCACAGCAATCAATTAAAAAGGGAAACAGTATGTTGAACTTCATTGCAAGGTGACCGGAGTACAAAAATAAAGGGGTTTTGCTACAGTTACGCAAGACTTCCATGAAAACTTACCTCCGTTACTGTGTGCAATATTGTCTCAATTAAAGCAGGACATACTGCATTGGAAGCACGTCATTGATAGCAATTCATTTGATTGGTCCTAGGGATAAGAAAGCTGATCTACGATGACAGGTTCAGTAAATGTGGTCTGCTTTCTTGGGAATTTAGAAAAATGAGAGGTGACATGTTTGAAACGTACAAGTTGATCAATGGGGCTTGACAGAGTAGACATTGAGAGGTTGTTTCTCTAGCAGGGAAATTGACAACACAGGGTGCAGTGTCAGGAAAAGGGATTGATCATTTAGAATTGAAATGAGGAGACGTTTCTTCAAAGGGTTGTCAATCTTCGGAATTCTCTACCCCAGGGGGCTGGGAAGTTCCATCATTGAATGGAGAGAGTCAGATTTTTGATCTCTCAGGGAATCAAGGCATGTGGGAAACGGCCAGAAGGTGAAGCTGAGCTAGAAGATCCGACACCATCTTATCAAATGGTACAACAAGCTTGAGACGCCAAACAGTCTTCTCTGGTTTCATGTGTTGAAATGACATGAGTTACCTTGAAAATACCTGAGTACTGCCCACCCATAAATGGACACAGTCCTGACATGTTCTTGCTAAACGAGGAATTGCTAATTGAACACGGGCCTGGATCATGATTGGTTCCTGTGGAAGCCTGGGAGTAATATTGTCACCTCTACTTCCTTCCACAGATCATTACATGTGGGCCAGTCCTGGAACAGTGGCCATGGAGAATGCAGCACCCTTTGCGTATTAGTGGATAGTGACTAATTGTTTGGGCTGTGTATGTACTGGAAAATTCTCCACTTCCACTTGGATTGTGTTCATAAAGGAGAAAGAAAGGCTTGCATTTCTGTGATAAAAGGTACTGCAGATGCTGGAGAATCCGAGATAACAAGCATGGGGCTGGATGAATACAGCAGGCCAAGCAGCATCATAGGAGCAGGAAAACTTGACGTTTCGGGCCTAAACCCTTCATCAGAAAATCAGAAAAGCTTGCATTTCTGTGGTACCTTTCACGATAACAAGCATCTCAAACTGCTTCACAGTACGTTTTGTTCTGAAGGGTGTTCACTGTAATGTTGGAAATGTGCCATTCAATTTCTGCACAGCAAGCTCTCACAAACAACAAGCTAATGATCAGCTAAATCTGTATTTGTGATGATGATTAAGAGATAAATATTGGCCAAAACACCAAGAAGAACTGCTTCAGTCTTCTTCCATATAATGCCACGGATCTTTTACATTCACCAAGAGGGTAAATGTGGTGTCGGTTTAATATTTTGTCAAAACATGTGTCTAACAGTGTAACAATCTGTCAAAGACTTCAGTGGAGTATCAACAATTCCTGAAGTGGGATTTGAACTCAGTGTTTGCGGCTACCAACTGAGCCATAGTTGACAATACAAAACATAAGATATAGATGTTCGGATGTTCCCTTCAGCGAAAGAAAGTTGGTAAAATGTGTTGGGAGATCAGAAAAATCAATGAGAATTATATAAATATAGTGGTATTATTACATTTTTGTTCACTTAGCTGGTTACCTGGTGGAGTGCGTAGCCTGGTTTTTATACAATCTTTCCTTAAGAACTGGCAATAGGGCATTCAGCTGCTCAAGCCCACCACCCTACAACAACATGGCTGATCAGTCTCAGGCCTCAACTCCTCATTCATGCCAGCTCATTATAGCCCTCAACTTCTCAATACTTCAAAAGTCTAAACCTCCTCTTTAAATATTTTCAGTGATCTAGTCTCTACAACTCTCTAGGGTAGAGAATTCCAGACATTCATTACCATCAGAGAAAAGAAATTCCTTTCCCTGACGATTCTCCCAATTTTTGTTCATGGTCGGATTTCCAGAGTGGAGTTGGGATGGGGTGAGGTGGGGGTGGGGCTGTGAGTGTGTGTGTGTGTAAATGTGAATGTGAGAGTGAGTGAGTGAGCGATTGTGTGTGTGTGTGTTTGTATGTGTGAGAGAGAGTGTATCTGCGTGTGTATGAGAGAGACAGTGTGT
>JAHRHZ010000084.1:3064508-3120567 GCA_024137785.1 Ginglymostoma cirratum
GTGGAGCCAGTAAAGGTGAGTGTAGGTAGGGGGGTAGGGAGGAGATAGGTCAGTCCACGGAGGACGGACAGGTCAAGGGGGTGGGATGATGTTAGTAGATAGGAGATGGGGGTGTGGCTTGGGGTGAGAGGAAAACAGGTTAGGGAGGTGGAGATGAGCTGGGCTGGTTTTGGGATGCGGTTGGGGGAGGGGAGATTTTGAAGCTTGTGAAATCCACATTGATGCCATTGGGCTGCAGGGTTCCCAGGCTGAATATGATTTGCTGTTCCTGCAGCCTTCGGGTGGCATCACTGTGGCATTGCAGGAGGCCAAGGATGGACATGTCATCTGAGGAATGGGAGGGGGAGTTGAAATGGTTCGCGACTGGGAGGTGCAGTTGTTTGTTGCGAACTGAATTCAAATTCTTCAACTGATCTGTTATGAAAAAATATCCATTCAGCAAACAGTTGGATAAAGTTTAGCAAATCCTAAATAGCTAATGAAACAGCACTTGGATCTTGCCATCATTATGACAGATAAGAACTCTGAGTTACTTGCAGACATATTGAAGTTGTAATACATGTTCTTTTTAAAAGGAGGACATTAGACAAAACCTGTAAATTCAGTAATTTTAACAAAAGCCACCTGAATTGTGTGTATTAGTGAAAGAAGGTGTGGTAGTTAGCACAGAGATAACACGGTGTAGAGCTGGATGAACACAGCAGGCCAAGCAGCATCAGAGGAGCAGAAAGGCTGACGTTTCGGGTCTAGACCCTTCTTCAGAAATCTCTGTGGTAGTTAGCACAGGTGCTCCTGTGTGCCAGCTGTTAAGGTGTTTATGTACTAGCCTGGATATGAACATTGGTGGGCTATGAATGTCACCACCCAATAATTAGCAATGCATAGCAGGTAAAATTATTCTCTTCTTTGACTGCTAGAAGCCAGCAGTCTAGTAAGCTAGTCAAAAGGAAACAGGACAAAAGGAAGACACCCTCACTTTGAGTGCTGTCTGCTAGCCACTATCAAAAGGAAACAGAAAAATAAGATTTCAACTAACCTGGAAAGCCAAGGATCCTGAAACTGACTATTCATCTAATAATTTTCCAGGATTCTCACCTTAAACAGTCTCTCTATGAGGAGACTGGTTAACTTTTGATTCTTATCTTTTTGTGGCTCACCTCACATTTCTAATTGTTGTGTGTATTGTGTTATTATTTCTTCTTGTGTTCAGTAATTAATGAACTCGCTATTTTGTTAAGAAAACCTAGTTAAATTTAAAATATTTTAAAAAAATATTAATTCATTTGGCCTGGCTGAAAGGTATCTGTAAGGGAGAAGATGCTTTGTAAATTAGCCTCATTCCAACCAACTGAGGAGGCGGATGACTGAAGAAAGGGAGTCCATAAGCATTCCTCACCTGGGAGTTTGCCAATTTGGAGTATCCCAAGTGGAATCATAATACTTGGGGAACCTTCCTAGGGTCCAGTTGTAACATGGGCAACTACATTCTTTTATTAACTTCATACATTTCTTTTTCACAATTCCTTGACAGCATTACCAGTCTTGATGAGTTTGAATGCTTTTTAAGCATAATCGTGCTTCTTCACAAAAGGTGTTTTATATCCTGCATTCACCAAAGGTTTCCCTGAACCATTGAGCCATACAGCACGGAAACGGAGCCTTCAGTCCAATCAGTCCATGCTGAATATAATCCCAAACTAAACTAGTCCTACCTGCCTGCTCTTGGCCCATATCCCTTCAAACCCTTCCTATTCATGAAAAGACATTCTCCAAATGTCTTTTAAACACTGTAATTGTACCCGCATCCATCACTTCCTCAGGAAGCTCATTCCACACATGAACAGCCCTCTGTGTAAAAAATTTGCCCCTCATGTCTTTTTTTAAATCTCTCTCCTCTCATCTTAAAAATGTGCCTCCTAGTATTGAAATCCTCCATCCTAGGGAAAAGACAACTACCATTAACTCTATGTATAGCCCTCATTATTTTATAAACTTTTATAAGGTCGCCTTTCAACCTCCCACGCTCCAGCCTAGTCCAGCCTTTCACTTTAACTCAAACCTTCCATACCTGGCAACCTAACACCCCCAAAGAATACTTTACTTTCAACAAAGATGTCTCGGAACTAGACCCAAAGGGTACTTTACCCCTCCAGGCGAAAAATAAATCCAACTCCTAGCCCTTATACCTTCATCAACTCCATATACATCTCCTGTCCCAGCCATTCTAATCCATGCTAAATAATAATTTCTACCCATCATCCATTGGCTTTCATAGCCCCATTTCACTCTATGCCCTCTGCCAATCCCCTTGGCATTCATACCTTAATGCCAACTTAGTGCCTACCTCCACACAGCACTTTTTAACCCCTTCACCTACATTGCCAACTCAGTGAGTATCCATAAGTACTCATGCACATTGGAGAAAGTGTTACATTACAGATTCATTCTATCAGGGAAGCACTCTCATTTATGAAAAGACATTCTGAGGACTTTTCACAGTTCATGACAGGTTTTGACAAGTGAACAGGATATCTGACAGTCCTGTTCTTATCTGTTAGCCAGGGCACCCTGATCACACCAGATTAACAACCACAAACAGAGAACTTATATTCCATGAGGTCGACCTGGCTGACAAATTTTGACAAGTTGGACAATTCCAAGATGTTTTACACTGTTTACATACAATAATTCTCCCTAGTTAACGTTTCCAACTCGCCATCTGACTTGGAAACATATCATCCTTCCTTCAAAGTTGCTGGGTTAAGATCCTGGAATTCCCTCCTGTAGTTATTGTAACGAGGTCAGCCAGATCGACCTCGTGGAATATAAGTTCCCTGTTTGTGGCTGACAGATAAGAACAGGACTGTCAGATATCCTGCTCACTCTGAGACCTGGCTCTGAGGGAGCTGCATTAGAGTCAAGGACGTGTGTAAATGAAGGGTGACTCGATGACGGGTAACCGGCCTCTGTGGAGTTACTTCATTGGCAATGAGAGAAAAGCACGCTCCTGAAGAAGTTCACTTGCAACATCGTCTTTGAGTTGGGGTAAGCATTCTGATATTACACCTGTATTTGGGAAGCTTGACTTGTTTGATCCTGCCGTCGAAGACAGGGCCCAGTATGTGGAAAGAATGTTTAATTTTTTTCAGGTAAATTACATTCAGGCAGAAAAAAAAACGATGACTAATTCTACTGACAGCTTGTGGGCCAGCAGTTTTTCTCATAGGAGCGCAACTTTCCCTGAGGCACCAGGTACTAAAACCTTTCAAGAGTTGATGGATTTAGTTAAGGAATATTACAACCCCACGCCTCCTCTAATTCTGAGGCATTATCAATTTTACTTGGCAATTCAAGAACCAGGAAACTACGTATTAGGATTTTTGATGAGGTTAAGACAGCTGGCAGAGTCATGTGACTTTGGTTTAACCCTTAATGAGATGCTGAGAGACTGTTTGGTATGTGGGATTAATGTTGTAACCATGCAAAAGTGCCTACTAGCTGAAGCCCAACTGGGTTTCAAACAGGCATTCCAATGGAAGTGGACACCCTTGCCAGTCTGACTGAGCTGGGGGAACACCACTTGTGTGAAGGTAATTGCACAGCCTCACTCAGGACATATCCTGAACAGAATGACTCTAGGTCAGCCCACAGCAAAACCCCAAAATAAAGCCAAATCTTGGCTAAAAGGTTAACATTTTCTTCATGATTCCGGGCCAGCTATTGTAGTTGCTGACAGCATGTGGCCTTTGAGACAGCAAACGAGTCTGACTGGACCTAAACTGAGTAAGAGAACTCATAGGCCGGTATCCAGGAGGGTGCACACCCTGGAAAGTCCACCAACGTCTGGTTTGAAACAGTTAAATTGTTTAGCAACATCCAAATCAGAGCCAATCATCATAAACGTCCAGTTAAATGGTCACCTAGTTCTAATGGACGTTGGTACTTGCACGGCTGTATCAACGATTGCAGGAACAGTCTTGAACAAAATTCACTCTGCACGCCAACATTTAAGTTTGTACAAGACCTCGGTTAGACTGAGAACCTGCACTAGGGAAACTTTATAGACTGTGGGTATAACTTTGGATCCTGTCTCTTGTGAGAAGCAGCTGGTTCAATTACCACTGAGCATTGTAAAAGGCTTGGATCCAAGCTTGATGGGGTGAAATTGTTTGAGAAAAGTTCACCTAGATTGGTTTAACATTTCCAGATTAGAATACTTTAATTTAACTAAATTAATGAAATACCCGGAAGTTAATTAACCTAATAAAATAAAATAAAATTAAAACATTTTTACTCTCTCTAGGGTGGCACGGTGGCACAGTGGTTAGCACTGGTGCCTCACAGCGCCAGGGACCCGGGTTCAATTCCACCCATAGGCGGCTGTCTGTGTGGAATTTGCACATTCTCCCCGTGTCTGCGTGGGTTTCCTCCGGGTGCTCCGGTTTCCTCCCACCATCTAAAGATGAGCAGATTAGGTGGATTGGTCATGCTAAATTGCCCATAGTGTTCAGGGATGTGTAGATTAGATGGGTTATAGGGGGATGGGTCTGGGTGGGATGCTCTGAGGTTTGGTATGGACTTGTTGGGCCAAAGGGCCTGTTTCCACACTGTAGGGATTCTATGATTAACAGTCTCAAAAGACCTCTGACCCCTGCTCTCAAAGATACCTGATTCCCACTCTCAAGATGTCCTGGGACCATATCAACAGGGGTACCTAAGCTCTGTAAAGGTGTACTCTGGCTATTCAAAAGAAATGCATTAAGAGAAGTCCTGTTCTTATTTTATCTAAACTCCACACTCTATGTTCTAGATATGAGGGTGACTGCAAAATCTGATTTCATTGGAGACAAAAAGTAATTTATTATTAGACCAGATGCCTCCTGGAACTGCACATGCATGAACTACAACCCACTCCTAAAATCGCTCCTTCAATGATGAGAATGCTGGGTTCTGGGAAGGGACTTGTGATTTCTAATTTCTTCTGGTGTTTCCATGAAGGCAGAGACACTCTCTGTTAATGTAGCCTTAAGCAAGAGCTCCAATGAAATTTGTTACAGTTAACAGATTTTGGATAATGCCTGTTCTTCTTGTGAAATTTGATATGCATCATTAAGATGGTAGTCACTACAAGGTACAGTTAAATTGTGTTTGGACTTTCTATTTTTTGTGTGCAATTTAACCATTGCAGGAGATTGGGATAAACCAAGTGCTTGTTAAGTCCAATATTTGCTACTAATAAGGAAAAGGCATGATTTCTTATACGATTGACACAGCCTAAGTGATGTACTGAGGGAATGCTACATTGTTAGCAATGTCGTCTTTCTGATGAAGCATACATAATATCAATACCACATACGGCAGTTCAGGTACTGACAAAAGATCCCGTGACACTACTTCAAAGAAAGGCAGAGGAGTTCTCCCTCACGTTCTCATTAAATTGGTTTCCTGCAATACAGCAGTGACAGCACTTCAAAAGGATTCAATTGGCTATAAAGTGCTTTGGAATGTCCAGGGGTACTAGAAGTGCTACATTACTGGAGGGGAAATGTTTAGTGATGTTTTCAAGTCAGACAGTGACAGCATTTTTGATTCCATATGACGCTTGTGTGAAAAGCCAGGTTCTGGGACTTTAAAGAAAGAAAGGAAGGATTGCATTTCTATAATGCCTTTCAAATTCTGAAGCCACAGGACTTAAGGCCTGTTCTGCAGATGTTAAAAATAGGCAGTTTTTTTTAATCTCGTTATTAACAAGGACTGATATATTTGTCTCTGACGCAGTTGAGAGAAGGCTCAGCAGACTGTTTTCAAGGATGAAGGGGTTATCTTATGAGAAAAGGTTGAACAGGTTGGCTTTATACACACTGGAGTTTGGGAGAATGAGACGTAATCTTATTGAAACATACAAGATTCCAATGGCTTGACAGTTTGGATCCTGGGAGAATGTTTTCCCTACATTTTCTAGAGGGATGAAACAAAGTCTCTGACTGATTTCTTAGATAGACATAAAAGATTCCAACGCCATGTTGGAAGAAAAGCAGAGGAATTCTCCTTGGTGCCGTAGGCAATTTTTATCTCTCAAACAACGGAACACTTAGAAACATTGTCTAGTTCATTTCATCACTGTTTGTGAAAGCTTTAGTAAATTGGCTGACAAGTTTTATTGCAGTGACCACATTTCAGAAGTACTTTAACGGTCGTGATTGCTCCAGTGTTTGATCTTGGCTATACTATGGTTGGCTCTAGAAGAGAGGTTTGTAAATATTGCAGAGATTATTTCAATGCAGTATCAAACATTATCTTTTTATTGCTAGAAAACAGCATAATTTGTTGAGGCTTTTCATCTTGCATGCATCAGGACATATTTGCAAGAAAGGGAAACCTAAACTAGGCGTTGCCAAGAAGAATTCACCAGTTAATAGCAATTGACAGTTTACTGCCAAATTTTCTTTATATTTAAATCAGGTGGGTTGACTCTGAATGGTCAAGGCACTGCTCTGAGAAATAAACCAATGAATAGCTGTCATATATTTTGCTGAGTTGAAGTAGGCACCATATGTGTACATGTTCTGTGTGCAAAGAACAGTGCCCTGTGTATTAACATATATAGCTTTGAATGCATGCACGTACACCACACTGCAAATCTGACTAGCAGTCCTAAATTGGTCGCCAGTATAACTGTGCATTCAGGATTATCCAGCAAATGTTGTCCAACAGCAGAATCACATCTAATGTCGGACACTACTTTGACAGTTGAGCAAGCATGGGGTGTTTGGATATGTTCAGTACCTTGATTATTGCAAAAAGCCAAAGGGATATACTTTCTCATACAATCCACCAGTATTTGTGATACGCAGCCAACCAATTAGCACTCTCCTCTCTAACTCCATAAATACTGCTTTCCTCTTTAAATCGGTGCTCTTGTAAATTGTCCTGATGAGCGCAAGATGAAAAGCTTTGATGAAGCATATCTTTTTTCAGCAATACTCATGCTCTGTATTACCAAAGGACTACGATGTTTTTATTTAAACAAGACCAACACTAACCAGAGGTCAAGACTTCATTTCTGCCACAAGGTTCTTCAGGAGAGCCGTCTTCTTGCAGTCATGCAATTGTACATCACTTCTCAATGATAATGTAAACCAACTTAGTTACATATCACATTAACCCTTTAACTACAATGGCAATCCTGAAGCTAGCCACAGACAGGTACATACATGAATGTTGGCTCCAACCCCTTTCCTGTTGCCACATCGGCTTAAGGTGAAACCTTAGTGCATAGTATAGCTTCCTCCCCATGTTCAATCCATCATCAGGATAGCTTCAGCAGTGTTTCCATACTTGGTCTCTACCTATCCAGCTGTCAAACCCGAATCTTTGCCTTGTCTACTTTGGTGTATGGATTCTCCCATAGCTCTCCCTGTATTATAGCTGCAACTATATTCCCCTGACCTCAATGAGTTACACGGGATCCCTGTTTCACCCTGAAGATTCAAGTCCCTACCCTCTTCAGATCTCTTCACAACTTCAGTGGTGCCTGGCTGTGTATGATCCTCCAGCCCAGGTAGAATTCTGTGCACTGTTTCAACATTGCCCACTACCCTGGTTCTTACACCCTGACTCTTCCATTTCCAACTATCAATCCACCCCTTTCAGTTTAAACACACCTTTAGGACTCTTATGTTTGTGCCACCTCACTCTCCTGGCCCTCTTCCTTTGCTCCCTGTTGTCCATTCACTCTCGTGTGTCCTGTAAACACAAAAAACGAGAGCAGATGTAGGCCATGTGGCCTATCAGGTCTGCTCTGCCATTCAATACAATTATGGCTGCTCTTGGGCTTCAACTGCATCTTTGGCCTGCTCCTATTCCAACTTTAATTATATTCAACAATGGAGCATCCACAATCCACTAGGATAGAAGATTCCATAGATTCACTACCCTTTGAGGGAAGAAATGTCTCCTCATCTCAGTCCTTTGTGATTGGCCCTTTCTATTGAAATTGCCACTGCATTTTAGAAGCTCTAACCAGTGAAAATAATTTCTCAGTATCTACTCTGTCTAACACCTTCAGAATTCTAAGTTTTCAATGAAGTCCCCTCTTATTCTTCGAGAGAGGGCAAGACCCGATCACTCAATATCTCGTTTTCGATAGCCCCATCATCCCAGGAATCAATACTGACAGCTGGGCTACTTCCCACTTACACCCACATGACCGTTCCAGCAGACACACACACTCTTGATGAAGTCTCCACCACTGCTCCTGGCCCCAGTTCTACACTCAGCCCCAGCCCCAAGCCTTCCTGAGTATTCGCCATACCCCCTGACCTCTTCCTCACTGAGGCAGAATGGTCAGTCCTCGGCAAAGTGCTCACCTTCATTTCCCTGCACCCACATGTAAATGAATTCCGTGCACGTCATGGTGTCAAGCTCTTTCTATGCCACCTACACCTCCGCATCTAATTCTTTGAATGGGAATCCAAACCACCCTCTCATGATCCCTTCTCCCACCTCCAGCAAACTCCATCCTCCTGGGCACCCCCTGATGGCCTCATACCCCACCCTACAATCTCTTCATCTCAAACTGCTGCCATAACATCGATTGCTCGGATCTCTCCACCCCTCTCACTTATTCCAACCTCTCCCCATCGGAACATGCAGCCCTCCACTCTGAACCCAAACTCACTATGAAACATTCCGATAAGGGAGGCATAGTCATGGTATGGTGAACTGACCTCGACATCACTGAGGCCAGACACCAACTCTCTGACACCTCCTCCTACTGTCCCCTCAATCATGACCCCATGTCTGATCACCAAGGCATTATCTCCCAGACCATCAACAACCTTATTACTTCAGGAGATCTCCCATCCATTGCCTCCAATCTATAGTTTCCCAATCCCACACCACCGATTTCTATCTCCTTCTCAAAATCCATAACTCTGACTGCCCCGGTCGACCCAGCCTGTGGCTGCCCCACTGAGCTCATCTACTCTTACCTCGACTCCGTTCTTTCCCCTTTGGTCCAGGAACTTCCCACCTACATAAGGAGCATAACCCATGCCCTCTACCTTTTCCAAAACTTTCAATTCCCCAACCTCCAACACCTCATCTTCACCATGGATGTACATTCCCTTTACACCTGTGTCCCTCATACAGAGGGTCTAAAAGCCCTCTGCTTCTTTCTCTCCCGTAGGTCCAACCAGTCCCCCTCCACTGACACTCTCATTCACTTGGCAGAACTGCTCCTCACCCTCAACAATTTTTCCTTTGATTCCTCCGACTTCCTACCAACCAAAGGGTTGGCCATGGGCACCCACATGGACACGAGCTATGCCTGCCTCTTTGGAACTCAGAGCTATATGATTGGCCCTTTCTATTGAAACTGCCACTTTATTTTAGAAGACCTAACCAGTGAAAATAATTTCTCAGTATCTACTCTATTCGTGGAACAGTCCCTCTTCAACATATGCACTGGCGCCCTCCCTCACATCTTTCTCTGTTATATTGATGACTGAATCAGTGTGGCCTCATGTACCCGCGAGCAGCTCGAGCAGTTCATCAACTTCGCCAACACATTCCACTCCGCCCACAAATTCACCTGACTATTTCTAACACCTTCCTCCCCTTCCTGGGCCCCTCTGTCTCTGTCTCCAGTAACCAACTCACCACTGACATCCATTTTAAACCCACTGACTCCCACAGCTACTTTGACTAAACCTCTTCTCATCCACCCTCCTGTAAAAATGCTACCCCATACTCTCCACCTCTGCTGCATCTGCTCCCAGGATGAGGTGTTTTACTCCAGGTCATCCACATATCCTCCTACCTTAGGGCCCAGAATTTCCCCTCCTCTGTAATTAAGGATGCCCTCAAATGCATCTCATCCATTTCCTGCACTTTTGCCCTCAATCCTCCCCCATCAACAACAAGGATAGAGTCCCCCTAGTCCTCACATACCCACCCACCAACGTCCAAAACCAACACACCATTCTCTGACATTTTTGCCACCTACAATCAGAGACCACCACCAAAAAGATACTTCCTTCCCCACTCCTGTCCGCTTTCCACAGGGACTGTTCGTTCCGCAACCCTCTCGGCAGCTCTACGCTCCCCACCTTCTCCAACCACACCCGGTACTTTTCCCTGCAGTTGCAGCACGTGTAACACCTGCCCCCACATCTCCCCTCTCACCTCTGTCCAAGGCCCCAAACAGATCCAGATCCAGTAGAGATTCGCCTGCACTTCAGCCAACCAGATCTATTGTGCCTGTTGCTCCTGATGTGGTCTCTCCTATACTGGCAAAACCAAACGCAGACTCGGGGACTGGTTCATGGAGCATCTGCGCTCCGTGTGCACCAACCAACCCAACCTTCCAGTTGCCATCTAATTTAAATCCCCCTCCCAATCCCCCGGTGACATGTCCATCCTTGGCCTCCTCCAATGTCAGAGTGAGGCCAAACGTAAACTGGAGGAACAACACCTGATGTTTCCCCCTGGGAGCTTGCAGCCCAGTGGCTTCAATATTGACTTCAGCAGCTTCAAAATCCCTCCACCCCACCCCGGCCTTATCCCACATCCAGCCCTCCCCTGCTCCTCGTCTCTCTGACCTGACCTAACCTAACCTGTCCACCATCCTACTCACATCCACTCCACCCCTCCCACTGACCAATAACCCCCTACCTGTATCCACCTATCACCATCCCACCTAAGCTTCCCCCAGTCCCACCTCCCTTCCTTTACTTCTGGGCTCCCCTCCCCTGCCTCAGTCCTGACTTCCCTGGTCCTCGGATGCTGTCTGACCTGCTGCGCTTTTCCAGCTTCAGATCTATTGACCTTCGCTTCCAGGATCTGTAGTCCTCACTGTCTCCAAATCAATATAGAGAAAATTTGCTGTAACATCTCCAATGCTAGTATTGTGTTTCCTCCTTAAATACAGAGACCAAAACTGCACTCAGTACTCCAAGTCTCGTCAAAACCCTGTAAAGCTTCCCTGGACTTAAGAGTTGCCTGTAAAGATGTTGTTAAGAACGTCTGTTTTGCTCACTTTGGGAATTTTTTTTATAGTAGACTGTATTTTCCACTTCAGTGTGCTCTTGAACTAAGCCAGGAGAGCAGTTCAGAAAACCCTGAAAGCTGGATGTGACAGCTAAGTAATAATGGCTGTGATCTGTAATTTCATAAAGCTGTTCAAATGAGAAATTCTGCCTAAAACCCCAGCCGCTGTTGCCAGTTGAGAGAATTCTTCTTTCAATAAGCGTCTATAATTGAGCTCAGTGAGACATTGGAGAACTCTGGTTTCCTCTCAATGTTGATATTAGACACTACTTTCCGTTCCTCATTGCCTGTGTGAAGCTTATGTGCACATGTGGAGAGTCTCAGATCTGATAGTTAAGCTCTTGGAATAAAAAGAATGTCTTGAATTTAAATTGTGTCTTAAAAGATTTTCTAAGAGCACTTTGCAGCCAATTAGGTACATTTGAAGTGCAGTCACTGTTTCAATGAAGGAAGCGTGGTAGCCAATTTGTATGCAACAAATGCCCACAAATAGCAGTGTGATAACAACTTGTGTTATCTGACCGAGAAGTGCAGTCAAGACACCGGTGAAAATGTCCCCGTTCTGCTTTAAATAGTAAAATAGGATCATTCATGTCCACCCGAGATAGCAGATTGCAGGAGTGTGGGCTGGAGTATTATGGTTGGGTCATTGCTGCTCTGTCTCTAACTCAGTACTTATCGAATGATGTGCATATAGACTCCAACATACAATGATTTAAAGCTGTCTTTCTATTTTTCTGTAGTTTCTCAAATACAATATTTTTCAATTTGATCTTGGGATACTGGCAACACTACTGCAGCAATTTAATGCCCATTCCTCATTGTCCTGAGGATTGTGAGAATCAACCATGGTTAAGAGTTCTGATTTCTGATGAAGGGTTTAGGCCCGAAACGTCAAGTTTTCCTGCTCCTATGATGCTGCTTGACCTGCTGTGTTCATCCAGCCCCATGCTTGTTATCTCGGATTCTCCAGCATCTGCAGTACCTTTTATCTCATGGTTAAGAGTGGCAAGTTGAGTCTTTGGCTCGCATTTTTGATTCTGGCCCAGAGATACAGAGGCAGGAGATTTTCTGACTGCCTAAATCTATCTTGGGAAAAACTTCCTGGAATGGAATGGGGAAAGGAATGTTGCAGGTGCTAACTGGAGTTGGGTCTGCTGCCCCTGGAAAGAGTGGCAATGAGGAGGTAGGTCCTGTATGGGTTATGCAACTCACTCAGGCTTTACACCGAGGCTCAGGCTTTGAAGCAGGAACTGGAAGGATGGTTGGCAGTTGCTGGGAGGAGATGGCAGATGGTAGTGCAGCAGATCACGGAACTTCTTCCTGCACAGTATCCAAGGATGTCTATGGTCCCCTCTTGGGCTAATGGCAGTGACTATCTCCTGCCACACCCTCTTGGTCTCAGTGGGTAGGTTACACTGGCCAAGGGGGTATAAAATGGAGCACTGTCTCTGGGCATCCTCCAGCAAGATCTGGAGTCCTGGTGGCTGACATATACTGCTCGACCTGTATTCTGGTCACGATCAGAAGGGTTGATATGCTCACAACTGCAAACTATCTGGTGGTCCGTTCCCTTCGAGTCATACTCATACTGAGTCATACACAAGGGAAACCATATGACGTAGGAACATAAGTAGTCCAGTCAAATTCTTGAGTCTGCCCCACCATTCAATGAAATCCTTGCTGATTCATAATCCTCAACTTCACTTTTCTGCCTTATCCCAAAACCCTTGATTCCCTGATTGTGAGCAGATTTTTAATAAATGTGGTCTCCTCTACACTGGGGAGAAGAAGCACAGACTGGCAAACTGCTTTGTGGAACACATAGGTTCTGTCTGCAAAAATGACCTTGAGCTTCTAATTGCCTGTCGCTTCAACATACCACCATGCTCCCTGGCCAACATCTCTGTATCCGGCTTGCTATAGTGATTCAGCAAAGTTCAGCACAAGGTGGAAGAACAACACCTCATCTTCCACTTGGGAACCCTGTAACCTTCAGGGCTCAATATCGAGTTCAATAATTTTAGGGTCCCAGCACCTTCTCCCACGTTCTTGAGTCAAACCCATATACCACACCTTGTCATTACACGGGCTGCTACTACAAAAACAAACCATTTTCAGCACCGATAGTCTCCATTAGCAGCTATTCATTTTACCAGGCTAACTTTTGCCCACTCTTTTGTCTGCCCAACTGTTTTTCTCGCTCTCTGGGCTCCATCTCTGCTTATTGTTTACTTCTTCCCAACTCTCATTTCCTCCACCCCTTCTCCAGCATATATACCCAACTTTTCCTAGATACAATCAGTTCTGAAAAGGGTCACCAAGCCCATAATGTTAACTCTGCTTTCTCTCCACAGCTGCTGCCAGACCTGCTCAGCTTTTCCAGCAATTTCTGATTTCCAATATCCATAGTTCTTTGGTTTTTTGGGATTAAAAATATATCTCAGCCTTGAACATACTTAACAACGCAGCTTCAACACCCATTTATGATGAAGAATTCTACTACACTCAGAAAAAAAAATTCCTAATCTCTGTCTTAAATGGGTGGCCTCCTGCTCTGCGATTATGCCCATGGTCTTAGAATCTTCCATAAACAGCAACAACCATTTTGCATGTTTCAATAAGGTCTGCTCTCACTGTTCTAAACTCCAACAAGCCCAACCTACTCAACTGCCGCTCACAACAAAATCACTCCATGCTAGGAATCAATCGAGTGGACCTTCCCTGAACTGCCTCCAATGCCAATATATCTTTCCTTAGGTAAGGGGACAAAAACTGTTCACAATATTCCAGCTATAACAAGCATGGGGCTGGATGAACACAGCAGGTCAAGCAGCATCATAGGAGCAGGAAAACTTGACGTTTCGGGCCTAAACCCTTCATCAGAAAATCAGCTGTGGGAGTCAGTGGACTTGAAATGGACATCTGTCTCTAGGTGGTTGCCCGAGATGGAGACAGAGAGGTCCAGGAAGGAGAGAGAAGTGTTAGAGATGGTCCAGGTGAACTTCAGGTTGGGGTGGAAAGTGTTGGTGAATTGGATGAACTGTTCGAGCTCCTCGTGGGAGCACGAGGCGGCGCCGATGCAGTCATCAATGTAACGGAGGAAGAGGTGGGGTTTAGGGCCAGTGTAGGTACGGAAGAGGGATTGTTCCACATAACCTACAAAGAGGCAGGCATAGCTTGGACCCATGCGGGTACCCATGGCCACACCCTTTGTTTGTAGGAAGTGGGAGGAATTGAAAGAAAAGTTGTTGAGGGTGAGGACGAGTTCGGCTAGGCGGATGAGGGTGTCGGTGGAGGGGGATTGGTCCGTTCTGCGGGACAGGAAGAAGCGGAGGGCCTTTAGGCCATCGGCATGGGGAATACAGGTATATAGGGACTGGACGTCCATAGTAAAAATGAGGTGTTGGGGACCTGGGAATTGGAAGTTCTGGAGGAGGTGGAGGGCATGGGTGGTGTCACGGACGTAGGTAGGGAGTTCCTGGACCAAGGGGGTGAAAATGGAGTCTAGGTAGGTGGAGATGAGTTCGGTGGGGCAGGAGCAGGCGGAGACAATGGGTCGACCAGGGCATTCAGGTTTGTGGATTTTGGGGAGGAGATAGAAGCGGGCGGTGCGGGGTTGGGGAACGATGAGGTTGGAGGCGGTGGGTGGGAGGTCACCTGAGGTGATGAGATTGTGGATGGTTTGGGAGATGATGGTTTGGTGCTCGGGGGTGGGGTCATGATCCAGGGGGCGGTAGGAGGAGGTGTCAGAGAGTTGGCGCCTGGCCTCAGCAATGTAGAGGTCAGTGCGCCATACTACGACTGCCCCTCCCTTGTCCGCGGGTTTTATGGTGAGGTTGGGATTGGAGCGGAGGGAGTGGAGGGCTGCACGTTCTGCGGGGGAGAGGTTGGAGTGTTTAAGAGGGGTGGAGAGGTTGAGACGATTGATGTCTCGACGGCAGTTGGAGATGATTGAATGTTGTCCAACTATTTCTTTATATAGTTTTAAAAAGACCATCCTATTTTTATATTCCATTCTCTTTGAAATGAAGGCCAACAGCACATTTGCCTTCCCAATACCTACTGAACGTGGATTCTAGCATTTTATGATTCGTGCACAAGACCTTCAAATTCCTGAATGCTGATGATTTGTGGAGTGTTTTTCCATTTACATAGTACTCAGCTCTTTTACTCCTCTGGAAAATTCCACTTCCACACATTTTCCCACATGTCATTCCATCTGCTAATTTTTTCCACTCATTTAACCTATCTATATTTCTTTGTAGACGTTGTGTCATCCTCACTACTCGCCTTTGCATCTATTTTTGTATCATAATACCTTCATTTCCTTCATCCCAGTCAATAAACATTAACAGCATTCATCCCTGTGGCACTCTGTTAGTTACAGATTAGTAAACCAATTCTCTATCCACACTAATATACTACCTCCAAGACATGCTCTTAACTTATTAAGTCATCTCATGCCTGGCCAGCTCAGTTGGTAGAGCATGAGACTCAATCTCAGGATCGTGGGTTTGTGACCTACACTAGGCGTCTTTATTGGGCAGCTAAGTGGTTCAGTGGTCAGCACTGCTCCCTCACAGTGGCAGGCACCTGGGTCTGATTTCAGCCTTAGGGTGATTGTCTGTATGGAGTATGCACTCTCCGACGATCACCACCTTGTTATGCTGGAGAGGCTGCTGTGTACCAAGGAACCCGAGATCCAAACCATCTGGAGTGTAGCTCCTGACAGGGTCATCCATGATGGTAAGGCCAATGGGGAGCTTCCAGACAAAGTGGGATGCCTGAGGACCTCAACAGCGGAGCAGGTGGAGGATGATAGGTGAACTTAAATTGGAGCATTGCAACCGTTGTGAAGGCGAATGAAGGCTGCAACAGAGAACGGACACCAGTCATCTTAGTCTCCATGGCACTGGGCTTCGACACCTGTCTGCCAAGGGCCATGTGGAGGGCTGGCTGTCTATGCACCAGCCTCCCCATTTTAAAAGACACACAGATGCCTTCCCAAGAAATATCAGTCCTACTTACATCCCGGACAAAAGTCCTATGGCAATCAGCTAGTGGCAAAACAGTGATATCTGGAAGCCCTGAGCACAAACTGACCCATTAGGCGGTGGCTGTCAGATTCAGCCATCTTTTTCCTGGATGAGGTAGATAAAGCATTCCAGCAGCTGTGTGCACGACTAAACAACCCTGTTTAGAATCTGCTTTGCTCAGCCCAATAGGGGAGGGGGCCTGGAAAAGGTGTTCTAAAAAATAACCTGCCTCATAACTCCTGACTGGATTACTGCATAAGAACATAAGAACCAAGAGCAGGAGTAGGCCATCCAGCCCCTTGAGCCTACCCTGCCATTCAATAAGATCATGGCTGATCTATTTTGAGACTCAGCTCCACTTACCCGCCCGCTCACCATATCCCTTAATTCCTTTACTGTTCAAAAATTTATCTAGCCTTGTCTTAAACACGTTCAGCGAGGTAGCTTCAACCACTTCACTGGGCAGGGAATTCCACAGATTCACAACCCTTTGGGTGAAGAAGTTCCTCCTGACCTCAGTCCTACATCTGCTTCCCTTTATTTTGAGGCTATGCCCTCTAGTCCTAGTTTCACCTGCCAGTGGAAACAACTTCCCTGCCTCCACCTTATCTATTCCCTTCATAATCTGAAATGTTTCCATAAGATCACCCCTCATTCTTCTGAATTCCAATGAGTATAATCTCAGCCTACTCAGTCTCTCCTCATAAGCCAACCCTCTCAACTCTGGAATCAACCGAGTGAATCTCCTCTGTATCCCCTCCAGTGCTAGTATGTCCCTTGTCAAGTAAGGAGACCAAAACTGCACACAGTACTCCAGGTGTGGCCTCACCAGGACCCTGTACAGCTGCAGCATGGCCTCCCTGTTTTTAAACGCCATTCCTCTAGCAATGACAGACAAAATTCCATTTACCTTTTTAATTACCTGCTGCACCTGCAATCCTACTTTTAGCGATTCATGCACAAGGACACCCAAGTCCCTCTGCACAGCAGCGTGCTGCAATTTTGTACCATTTAAAACAGAGTCCATTTTGCTGTTATTCCTACCAAAATGGATGACCTCACACTTATCAACATTGTATTCCATCTGGCAGACCTTTGCCCACTCACTTAGACTATCTATATCCCACTGTAGACTTTCAGTGTCTTCTGCACACTTTGCTCTACCACTCACCTTAGTGTCATCTGCAAATTTTGACACACCACACTTAGTCCCCAACTCCAAATCATCTATGTAAATTGTAAACAATTGCAGTCCCAACACTGGTCCCTGAGGCACACCACTAGCCACTGACCGCCAACCAGAAAAACACCCATTTACCCCTACTCTTTGTTTTCTACTAGTCATCCAATCCTCTATCCATGCCAATACATTACCTGTAATACCGTGCAACTTTATCTTATGTAGCAGCCTTTGGTGTGGCACCTTGTCAAATGCCTTCTGGAAATCCAGATACACCACATCCACGGGTTCCCCCTTGTCCGCCATGCAAGTAATGTCCTCAAAGAATTCCACCAAATTAGTTAAACATGACCTACCCTTCATGAACCCATGCTGGGTGTTCCCAGGGGGAGAATTTATGTCCAGACGTTTTGCTATTTCTTCCTTAATGATAGATTCAAGCATTTTCCCCACTACCGAAGTGAAGCTAACTGGCCTATAGTTACCTGCTTTTTGTCTACTTCCTTTTTTAAACAGTGGCGTCACATTGGCTGTTTTCCAATCTGTGGGAACCACCCCAGAGGCCAGTGAATTTTGGCAAACAATTACTAGTGCATTAGCTATTTTCCCCATCACCTCTTTTAGTACCCTGGGATGTATGTCATCAGGGCCAGGAGACTTGTCTACCTTTAGCCCCCATTAGCTTGCCCAGCACTGCCTCCTTAGTGATAATGATAGTTTCTAGGTCCTCACCTGCTATAACCTTCTTGCCATCAGTTTTTGGCATGTTATTTGTGTCTTCCACTGTGAAGACCGACACAAAATAACTGTTTAATGTCTCAGCGATTTCCTCATTCCCAGTTATTAAATTGGCCTTCTCATCCTCTAAAGGACCAATGTTTACCTTTGCCACTCTTTTATGATTTACATATTTATAGAAACTTTTGCTGCCTGTTTTTATATTCTGAGCTAGTTTACTCTCATAATCTATCTTACTTCTCTTTATAACTATTTTTGTGGCTTTCTGTTGGCCTTTAAAGATTTCTCAGTCTACTAGTTTCCCACTAACCTTTGCTTTTTTGCATTTTTTTTTCAATCTGATACTTTCCTTTATTTCCTTAGACATCCATGGCTGGCTCTCTCTTTTCCTACAGTTCTTCCTTATCACTGGAATATACTTCTGCTGAGCTCTGTGAAAAATCATTTTGAAAGTCCTCCACTGTTCCTCAATTGAACCACCATAAAGTTTTGCTCCTATTTTACCTCCTCCCTCATCCCATCATAGTCTCCCTTGTTTAAGCACAGGACATTGGTACTGGATTTAACCTTCTCACGCTCCATCTGTATTTTAAATTCGACCATACTGTGATCGCTCCTTCTGAGAGGATCCCTAACTGTGAGATCATTGATTATTCCTGCCTCATTACACAGGACTAGATCTAGGATAGCTTACTCCCTTGTAGGTTCCATTACATATTGTTCAAGGAAATTATCGTGGATGCATTCTATGAACCCCTCCTCAAGGCTGCCATGACTGACCTGGTTTGACCAATCGATATGTAGATTAAAATCCCCCATGATAATTGCTGTACCATTTTTACATGCATTAGCTATTTCTATGTTTATTGCCTGCCCCACCACGGTGTCATTATTTGGTGGCCTATAGATCACACCCATCAGTGACTTCTTCTCCCTGCTATTCCTAATTTCCACCCAAATGGATTCAACGTTTTGTTCAGTAGAACCTATATCATCTCTCACTACCACCCTGATATCATCCTTAAAAATCAGAGCGACACCACCTCCCTTACCTTCCTGTCTGTCCTTCCCAACAGTTTGATACCCCTGGATATTTAACTCCCAGTCTTGACCATCCTGCAACCATGTCTCTGTAATGGCCACTAAATCATACCCATTTGCCATGATTTGCACTGTCAACTCATCCACCTTGTTTTGAATGCTCCGAGCATTCAGATAAAGTGCCCTAATGCCAGTTTTTGCACCTTCTTTTTGGGTCCTAACACCTCCATTACTAACAGCTCTTGAGTTCTCCTTCCCTTTAAATTTTGTCCTAATTTTCATGGAGTTGAAGCTTTCTCGTCAGAGGGATCACCCACATGCGGTCAACCACGAAGAATAAATAAACTTTTGGAGCCTGGGATTTAAGAACCTTGATGGACCCAGCTAACAGTGACCGAGCTGAGAGAAGAACTGCAATCATAGCCAGACAACTGAAGAGGTGCTAGATCAGCCTAGGTGCTCTTTCCGAAACCCACCTTGCAGACGAAGGGCAACTGAAGGAGGCGAAAGGTGGTTACAACTTCTGGAAAGAGAAGGCAGCTGATGAGCCCAGATTTCACGGTGTTGGATTCATGATTAAGAACCAGCTCTCTAGTTGTCTCTTGGAACTTCCCGTCGGGATCAATGACCGACCTATAACCAACTGCCCGATCCTCACTAACAACCAGATGCCTACAGTTGTGAGTATTTACGCTCCGACTGTTGACTCGGAAGAGGTAGTTAAGGAGACTTTCTATGCTAATCTTGAAACGCTGTTGTCAAACATCCCCAAGGAGGACAAGATAAATCTTCTTCGAGACTTCAAAGCCAGGATTGGTCGAGACCACAACCTTTGGAGGAGCACTACAAGAAGGGAAGGACTCCAAAGAAGTCCTTTTTCTCACTAAATGCACTGAGTACAGCCTCACCATTACAAACACACTCTTCCATCAGAAAAACAAATACAAAGCATCTTGGAGGGCACCCACACTCGAAACAATAGCATCTCATTGATTATGACATTGTTCGTTCCAGGGACCATTGAGAGTTTCACCAGGGTTATGATTGGATCAGATGACTGCAGATCACCCCCTTGTCCATTCCACAATATCCATCAGACTACATAGAAAGGGGAAGGCTCAGAAGAAGCAGACTTGGCTAAGATTCAACATGGAGAGCCTGGGTGACATGGGCACTGTGTAACATCTGCAGGCCTCACTTGCTAAGAACCTACCTCAGGAATACCCACAGGACATAGGAGAACGCTGGAGTCTAATTAAATCAACCGAACTCGTTACTTGCAATAACACCCTCTGGTACAAGTCCCGAAACCATCAGGACTGGTTCGATGAGAATGACACAGAAATTGAACAGCTCATTTGCAAGAAAAGGACAGCCCTCTGTGACTGGCAGAATGACATCAGTTGCAAGGCCAAAAGAAGGGCCTATGCCAAAGCTGAGGCTGATGTCCAGAAGAGTATAATGGAGCTCAAAAACATGGTGGACTGATAAGGCCTTGGAAATCCAGCTGCTGGCAGATGCCGGTAACACAAGAGGCTTCTTCAGCGTGACCAAGGCAGTATACGGTCCAAGTTACCATGGTCTAAGCCACCTGTGCTCGAAATATGGACAGAAACTGCTCAAGGACAACAAGGCAGTAAACACCTGCTGGAGAAAGCATTTCCTAGGACACCTCAACCACAATACCAATGTTAACGTGGAAATCTTTAACCAAATCCCCCAGAGATCCATGCAAGGCGACATGGGAGAACCTCCCAGAGCCACCTAAGTACAAGATGCCATAAAGGAGGCTATGAAATAACATGGCTGCTGGCCTTGATGGGATTCCTGCAGAGATCCTAAAGGAGGGTGGTCCACAGCTCCATAAACACATATATACTTTGCTCTTGAAGATTTGCTCAAAGAAGAACTCACCTCGGAGCTCAAGGATGCTCTGATTGTGAACCATATTCAAAAAGGATGACAAGGCTAACTATGGGATTTAGAGAGGCATTTCCCTTCCGTCAACCACTGGCAAAGTACTTGCACGTATCCTTGCCAATAAATTTCTGCTGTTATTTGAGGAAATACTCCCTAAATTGCAATGCAGCTTCTGCCCTTCCAGGAGGAACAACAGACATGATCTTCATAGCACATCAGTTACAAGAAAAATGTCAGGAACAGAAACAGCTGCTTTTACGTGGCCTTCATTGACTTAACTGAGGCCTTTGACACAGTTAGTCACTAGGCTCTCTAGCAGATACAGCTGTCATGATGCAGCTGTCCTGGTAAGTTCATCAGGATGCTCAGGCTATTGCATGATGACATGTGGGTGACAGCGCTTAGCAACTGCGGATTGAAGTCTGAGCCTTTCACCGTGGTGACAGGGGTCAAGTGGGGCTCCATCATTGCTCCCACCCTATTCACCATCTTCACTGCCATCAGCATCCATCTCACTGACCAAAACCTTCCCAATGGAATTGGAATCACTTACCGTACGGATGGCAGGCCGTTCAGCCTTAATACTTTCAAGGCCAAGGGCAAGGTCTCCAGCATCTCCATCTTGGAACTCCAATATGCTGACAACACCGCCACTGCAGCACACTCTGCGAAAGATCTGCAGTGCACCTTGGATGGCTTTGCCAAGGCATACAAGCTCCTAGATTTCACCCTTAATTTAAATAAACACTCTAGTACTCCATCAACCACCATCCAACAGTTCCTCCGCCCCTCCTACAATAAGGGTCAACAACCATCCCCTTGAAAATGTGGATAACTTCTGATACCTCAGTAGCTTTCTCTCCTCCAAGGCCAACATCAATACAGAAATACAACACCATCTGAGCTGTGTCAGTGGACTCTACTCCCGACACAGAAGAAGTGTGTTTGAAGACCATGACCTACAGGCCTTCTGGTCTACAAAGCAGTTGTCCTTCCCACACTATTACTTGGAGCTGAAATACGGACTACCTAAAAGCAAGTGCTGGAACAACACCACCCAAGATCCCTGCGAAAAATCCTGCAGATCACCTGGGAGACACAAGTGCACTAACACCTGTGTCTTGGAGGCCAACACAGCCAGCATCACCAGCCCCATAATTCAACAGCATTCATCCAAATGCACAACTCACACTTCCAAAACAGATCATGTACTCCCAGCTGAAGGAAGGTCAGCATGCTTCTGGAGGCTAAAACAAATACTTCAGGGCAGCACGGTGGCTCAGGCATTAGCACTGTTGCCTCACAGTGCCAGGGACCCGGGTTTGATTCCGCCCTCAGTGTGACTGCTTGGGTGGAGTTTGCACATTCTCCCCGTGTCTTGTGGGTTTTCTCCGGATGCTCCGGTTTCCTCCCACAGTCCAAAGATGTGCAGTTTAGGTGGACTGGCCATGCTAAATTGCCCATAGTGTCCAAGGATGTGGGTTACCCATTGGAAATTCAAGGGTAGAATGGGGTGGTTCTGGGTGGAATGATCGTTGGAGGGTCGGTGCGGACCCGATAGCCGAATGGCCTGCTTCCACATTGTAGGGATTCTATGATTCAGAGATAACATGCTGACCAACTTCAAGAAATTCCATATCAACATCAACAACTGAGAGGACATGGCTACAAACTGGAATCACTGGAGAAACACATCATCCAGCAGGGAGCTATATGCCACAAAAACAATCTCTGCTGCTCGGCGAACAGAAGCGACTCTTACGTAAGGACAGACACAACATCGGGAAATCCCACCCATTATCAGCTCCAACCACAATCACCAGCTGCCAATGCCCATACTACAATAGAATCAGCGGATCCTGGACTGGCCTCTTCAGCCCATCTGAAGACCCACATATAGACACCCTTATGGAGGACAATCAAATTCGACCCAAGTGACCCAATATAGATTGAGTCTGTACATTCTCCCCCATCTGCATGGGTTTCCACCAGGTGCTCTGGTTTCCTCCCATATTCAAAGATGCGCAGGTCAGTTGGATTGGCCATGCTAAATTGCCCATAGCATCCAGGGACATGCAGGCCATGTGGATTAGCCATGTGGGGTTACAGGCACAGGGTGGGGAAGCCTGGGGTCTAGGTGGGCTGCTCTTTGGAGGGTCGATGCTGACGCAATGGGCCAAATGGCCTATTTTCACATTGTTGGGACTCTATGCCTCTATGTGCAGCCCCTTATAATCTGCATTTTTGAAATCCAAATATATTATATCTACTGGTTTCCCATGTCTATCCTGCTTGTTACCTCCTCAAAGAATTCCAATAAATTCGTCAGACATGATTTTTCCTTCATGAAGCCACGCTGACTCTGCTTGGTTACATTATTTATTTCTATATGTTCTGCTGCTATATCCTTTACAACAGAATCTAGCATTTTCACAACGACAGATGTTAAGCTAACTGGCCTACATTAAATGTGTCTTTTTTGTCTCCCTCCCTTTTTGAATAGAACATAGAACATAGACCATTACAGCGCAGTACAGGTCCTTCGGCCCTCGATGTTGCGCCGACCTGTGAAACCAATCTGAAGCCCATCTAACCTACACTATTCCATTATCATCCATATGTTTATCCAATGACCATTTAAATGCCCTTAAAGTTGGTGAGTCTATAACTGCTGCAGGCAAGGCATTCCATACCCTTACTACTCTCTGAGTAAAGAATCTACCTCTGACATCTGTCCTATATCTATCACCCCTCAATTTAAAGCTATGTCCCCTCGTGCTAGCTGTCACCATCTGAGGAAAAAGGCTCTCACAGTCCACCCTATCCAATCCTCTGATCATCTTGTATGTCTCTATTAAGTCACCTCTTAGCCTTCTTCTCTCTAACGAAAACAGCCTCAAGTCCCTCAGCCTTTCCTCATAAGACCTTCCCTCCATACCAGGCAACATCCTGGTAAATCTCCTCTGCACCCTTTCCAATGCTTCCACATCCTTCTTATAATGCGGTGACCAGAACTGGACGCAATACACCAAGTACGGCTGTACCAGAATTTTGTACAGCTGCAACATGACCTCACGGCTCCAAAACGCAATCCCTCTACCAATAAAACCTAACACACCATACGCCTTCTTAACAACCCTATCAACCTGGGTGGCAACAATAAAGACGTTACATTGACAGTTTTCAAATCCTCTGGGGCTTTTCCCGAATCTAAGTGGATCCACTATCTTCTGAGGGTCCTATCTCTAACTTCTTCCTTCAAAACTCTAGGATGCGACTCATCACATCCAGGAGACTCACTAATCTTTAGCCCGATTGGTTTCCCTAGTACCTTTTTCTAGTGATTGTCATTATGTTCTTATATCCTATTCATCCCCTTAATTATTTAGTATTTTTGGTACGTTATTAATTTCCCCTACCATGAAGCCTGATGCAAAGTATATATTAAACTCCTCCTACCGTTCCCTCATTCCCCAGCCTTGTTCTCTACAGGTCATATGTTCATTTTGGCCTCTCTCTTTCATTTTATGCATTTAAAAAAGCTTTTACTGTCCAAGTTTATGTTATTTGTTAGTTTGCCCTCATTTTATTTTCTCCCTCTTTGCGTCTTTCGGTCATCTTTTGTTGGCTTTGTAGCTTTCCCAATGCTTCCATTTCCTGCTAATCTTTGCCACTTTGTTTGTTATTTTCTTTCAATTTGACATTACCTTAACTTCCTTGGAATTGGCAGGTTAATTTCCTTCTTAGAATCCTTCTTCCTTACTGTGATATATCTTTGTAGAGCATTTGGAGCGGAGTGCGTCCTGGACAAGGCTCAATTAAATCACTACATCCAGGTAGATGGCTAGAAAGACTGCAGATGGCAGGATAATGTCTCCTGACAAATGTGGTGTGTATTAGTCATCCCTTGTGAAGCATTATATTAATCTGTGTCAACACAATATTAAGATGATGTCTCAGGAATCTTTTCTAGCCTTAATAGAGTGGCCTCCTTCATTGCAAAGTGAATTCATAGCAGCAATGATTATATTTTCATAGGGAAAGCTCATGAGAGCCATCTTATGCAGTACTGTCAGGACAGATTCAATTTAAAAAGAAAAACACTTTCTGATCAAGGGCGGTTCTTCCTGAAGTCAAAAAAGGGACAAGGCATAGCATGTTCCAAAGTCTGTTGGTCTTGTACATGTGATCAAATCACTAATCAGACATGGGGTGCTGGCAGACACAGCTTACTCAGGGGATACAACATTGAGAGGTGTTTTCAGCCACTCTCTTCCAGGAGATCAGATTTCATACTGAATTTACCACAAAGATGCTTCAGAAACAGGGGACACCAGATTGTACTTATTCAAAGCTGAATTTCAAAATTGAGGTGAGAGTGACAACACTTGATATCAAAGCTGCATTTGACCAGGTGTGGCATTAAGGAGGCCTGGCAAAACTGAAATCAATGGGAATCCGCACAAATATCTGGCAATGATCATCATCAATAAGAGACAATCTAACCACTACCCCTTGACATTCAATGGTGTTACCATCACCGAATCCCCCACAGTCAACATCCTGGGGGGTTATCATTGACCAGAAACTCAAGTGGACTCACCACAGTCACAGCAGCTACAAGAGCAAGCCACAGGCTAGGAATACTGCAGCAAGTAACACACCTCCTGACTCCCCAGAGCCAATCCACTATCTACAAGGCACAGTCAGGATTGTGGTGGAATACTCCCAACTTGCCTGGATGGGTGCAGCTCCAACAACAGTCAAGAGGTTTGACACCATCCAGGACAAAGCAGCCCGCTTGATTGGCTCCACATCCACAAGCATCTACTCCCTCACCACTGACGCTCAGTAGCAGCAGTGTGCACTGTCTACAAGATGCACTGCAGAAATTCACCAATGATCCTCAGACGGCACCTTCCTAACCCGTGGTGACCTCCATTTTGAAGGAAAAGGACAGCAGATATATGGGAACACCATCACCTTCAAGGTCCCTCCAAGCCACTCACCATCCTGACTTGGAAATACATCACTGTTCCGTCAGTGTCACTGAGTCAAAATCCTGGAATTCCCTCCCCAGTAGCATGGTGGGTCAACCTACAGCAGGTGGACTGCAGCGGTTCAAGAAGGCAGCTCACCACCACCTTCTCAAGGGGGCTACTAGGGATGAGCAAGAAATGCTGGGTCCACCCAGCGACGCCCACATCCTACAAATGAATAAATTAAAAAAAGGTTTTTCCTTCAACTAACTCCAATTGAAATTCTAAGCTGGGGGCAGCACGGTGGCTCAGTGGTTAGCACTGCTGCCTCACAGCTTCAGAGACCCGGGTTCAATTGCACCCTTGGGCGACTGTCTGTGTGGAGTTTACACATTCTCCCCATATCTGCATGGGTTTCCTCCGGGTGCTCCAGTTTCCTCCCACAGTCCAAAGATGCGCAGGCTAGGTGGGTTATGCAGGATGTGTCCGGGTGAGATGCTCTGAGTGTCGGTGTGGACTTGTTGGACCAAAGGGCCTGTATCCACGCTGTAGGGATTCTATGAAAAGAAGCACTATTCAAACAGGACAATCATAACCCAGTTACCACACACAGTCAGATATTTTTGGTGAAGTGAGTTAAAACAACCAAGACCAACAATGATTACAACTCACATGATTTCCAAGAAGCTGTTTTATAACAGTGATCCAATGTCTTTTTATTTAAGTTTTAAAAATAAATAATCGAAGCACCTCCATAGTTCTTCAAACTTAAGTCCTCAAAGAAATATTAAACATGAAGTGATTTCATAATACTTTGTTAATGTCACAATTAAGCACACAGTACATACACACGGTTAGCATAGAGGCAACATCATTAGAATAGCAATTCATAGGTCCAGTTGAGATGCAGGAGGCATGGATTCAAATCTCACCTTGATAACTGGTATAAGTTAAATCTAATTCATAAAACTGGAATTAAAAGCTGTCTCAGTAATGTGACCATGTTAACCACAGTAATAAAAATCCATCTGGGCTCACTAATGTCCTACCCTAGAACTCTGTGGGATGCTAGGGAAGAGACTGCAAGGCCTCTTGCTGGGATACTTGTATGATCGACAGCCACGGGTGAGGTGCCAGAAGACTGGAGGGTGACTAATGTGGTGCCATTAATTTAAGAAAGGTAGTAAGGAAAAGCCAGGGACCTATAGATCGGTAAACCTGACGTCAGTGGTGGGTAAGTTAGAGTCAGAGTCATACAGTATGGAAACAGACTCTTCGTCCAACTGATCCACGGTGACCAAACATCCCAAGACGCTAGTAAAGGAAATTTGCCATACTTACCTGATCTGGCCTACTTGTGATTCCAGTCCCTCAGCAATATGGTTGACTCTTAAGCAGTCACTGAAATGGCCCTAATAAACCATTCAGTTGAAGGGCAATTAGCGATGAGCAACTAATACTAGCCTTGCTTAGTGACACCAACTTTCCATGAGTTAATGAACAAAAAAACCAAAAATGCCTCGGTCTGATTTATACACTGACATTCTCAATGAGAATAGAAAATTTACTTACCAGTGGTGCTGAAAACTGCATGGTAAATTCTATTTGACACCTTTAGGAGTTAGGCATTCAGAAGGCATTTTCCTTCTTCTGAATTTCAAACAAAGTGATTGCAGATCAAGGGTTCTGGATTCAAATGCTCCTGGCAGCATTCCTTGCCCATCAATTATTTTTATGGGCAGATCAGGGACCAGGCTGAAAGATCAAATCCACTTATTAGGTGCACCAAACATGAGTGTGGGGTCAAAGGCAGTCATCTGCATGCGTCTGTTACACTATAGTATAAATCGATCTCCTGCATATTAACTGATGGGTAAGCACTGTGTGGAGTTCCCTTCTAGGAGATTCCCACACACTTGATACAAATGCAATACGCCGACTTCTGTGAACAGCCATAGTTTATTTAAGCAAGTACAAGTTTCTGGAGGATCACAACAATCTTTGGAGGGCTTGCGGAGCCGTGTCAAGTGATGCTCCCCAATAAAGGAACCGTCCTTCCTTTATATAGGATTTTACATCACAGTCAGTCACGTATGCAAGACACAATTTTTTACTTCCCCATAGTCATATGCCTAGCAACAGTGATAGTACATGACTTAATCACGTAACATTAGAAGCAAAGGTCAGCCGCCCAAAAACAATGCGTACAACTAGACAGTTCCTCACTTCTCAATCACCGCTCTCGACAGTTCCGTATCTTTTTAGCCTTAGTTCAACATCTACAGAGAGCAGAGTATAATTAGATTACCACATTTTGTCTGCGAGACAGAGGCGCCCACGGCGCAGTTTAGCACCTAATTTCTTACATGTCAGCAGAACAAATATTACCCCTTTAACATTTCATTCCCTCCTTTTATCATTCCATGATAACCAACTAAATGGGGGCTGAGAAAGGCGCCGCCAGCTTATTCATAAGAATCTTACAGCCAGTATTTAAGCAAGTTATTAATGCACAACATACAATGAAAATAACAACAAGAATTACTAGCCCATGCAGTAGATAGGATCCCCAGGATCCTCCCCGTAGCCACCCTAGCCAGTCATCCTCTTTCTTAGGACCTTGTCTGAAATCATCCAATTGTTTCTTAATAGACTGGATGGCATGGGTTATGTTGTATGATACGTCCGTAACATGGGTGATGCATTTGTCTCCTACTATTGTACAAACTCCCCCCTGTTGGGCCAATTGATAATCCACTGCATATCTAGTCTGTTGTGCGTAGAGCCTTAACTCTGCCAATTCCCGATTAACCGCTTCTAGTCCCCTTACTGTACTGTTGTCCCGGATAGTTAACCCACAAATGAGGTAATTCCGGTTCTTCGCTGCTATTACTCCCGCCGATCCTCCGAGGGACAGCGCCCCCAGGAACCTGTAGCTAAGGGAAGATCCCAGAGTTACTGGGTCCTTCCAATCCGCACAAAATTCCTTACTAGTAGCTCGGGTAACTATTCTGCGGCGGGCGTGTGCTTTCTGTGGGCATTGGACAGTAAGTGGTCCTATTGTCCCTACAGTGAATAGGACTGGGGAGAGCTGGGGTGGCCGTAGTAAAGGTCCCGTTGAGAGGGAACACAAACCCTCTTTTGGCCTGGTTTGACCCACTTTGTTATTGGCACTTGTGAACTGTTTATATCTCCAGTTTCTTTCCTGGCTGGAATTTCCTCCGGATCTGATCAGTTGGTAATCGTAAAAGGGATATGACCAAAAGGCAGAGCTGACATGGGTTCCATTACAATGCCCACAAATGAACTGTCTTCCTGCAGTAACATTCAAGCACCTATCCACATCACAGGTACAGGTGAATATTCCATTGCTCACTTGGCAATGTCTGCGGGCATGTTGTCTTTGGGCACAAGAGGCATTCGTGGGGACCAAAGCGTATGCACAACCCCATCCCCGTCCTGAGAAGCAAAGTGGATAGCTCACGGGATCAGAGCAAATCCTACCATTTCTTCCCTGGGTTCCTGTGCAGTTAGGGGACTGAGATCTATCTGAATTTATCAGCTCTACACACCGTCCTGATGTCCTTCTAAGCCTCCCGCTTTGACCCACACATGGGGCGTCTGAAGTATCTGTGGTGTATAGGTTGAGGGGGGTCCACCCAGGGATGGCTACAAATAACGCCTCTACTAACTGGGCAAGCGGGTAACACACAGTTCGATTACCATGCAAATGCATATGAGCCTTATAAAACAAGTTGTCCTCTAGGCCAAATACCACGAAGGCAGCCATGATACCGCAGAGTGCAAGTGTAGTCTTTAGGCCATCTGAGGGCCCCACCGTTTACAGTCACTCAGATGGATCCAGCGACTCTGTCCTTGGACTTTGACTGCTGTTGGCATCTGAAGGAGTATTTGGAATGGTCCTTTCCACCTGGGTCCGAGCTTGGGGCGATCCCAGGCTTTGATCAGCACGAGGTCTCCCGTTTGCAGTCTGGGGGGTTCATTCTGGTCATCTGAGCTCTGATCTGTCGCTTGGGATGGTGGTCCGAAGGTGTGCTTTACCAGTGAATGGAGAAACTTTAGAGACGATGTTAGCTGCTGAAAGTATCTCTGCATTTCCTCTCCCATTATTTAAGTCTATGTGGGCAGGTGGGTCTGTGTCGGCATCCCAAGGGGTCCTACTAGGTCGGCCATAAATTATCTCTGCCGCCGAGAGTTCAGTAGTGGAGTGGGGTGTTATTCTCATGTGGTACAGAGCTAAGGGCAAAACCTTTAGCCAGTTAAGGCCGATTTCGGATGTTAGCTTAGTCAATTTAGCCTTGACAGTTCCGTTAGCTATTTCCACTATCCCTGCTGCCTGGGGTGGGGGGTGGTAGGCACAGTGGAATTCTTGTTGGATGTGTAACGCATCGCACAATTCCTTATTGATCTTTCCTACAAAGTGGGGGCCATTATCCGAACTAATTTGTCGAGGCACTCCAAACCTTGGTATTACCTCAGTTAGTAACAACTTCACTACCGTTGAGGCTTCGTTATTTGTCGTTGGGAAAGCCTCTATCCATCTACTGAATACATCAACAATCACAAGACAATACTTATAGCAATGTACACGTGGTCATTCAATAAAATCTAGCTGAATACATTCAAACGGTCCACCTGGCAAGGGTGTTCTTCTTCGTGAGCATCTCACTCCCTGACCAGCATTGTTTTGCTGGCACGTCAAACATGACCTGACACGCTTCTGGGCTGCCTCAGCCAACCGGGGGTGCCACCAGGTACGTAACATGATATTACTCATTCCCTCCTTGCCAAGGTGGGTATCAGTATGAAGGCAGTCAATAAGCATTGGTAACAAAGCATCAGGTATACACACTTGGCCAACTGGAGTGATCCAGAGACCTCATGACGCAGAGTGTGAACACCCATGCGTCTTCCATATTTTCTTTTTCTGAGTCAGGGGCATCCCCCTGTAAACACTGCACAGTGACAATGTCTGGTACGCCCGTTGTTTTCAAGGCAGGTGAGCGATTTAACGCCTGCCGGTTCATAGAGGACACAATATTGGCAGACCAGACATGTCAGGAGGTACCGAGATTTTTTTTTTTTTTCTGATGAAGGGTTTAGGCCCGAAACGTCAAGTTTTCCTGCTCCTATGATGCTGCTTGACCTGCTGTGTTCATCCAGCCCCATGCTTGTTATCTCGGATTCTCCAGCATCTGCAGTACCTTTTATCTCATGTCAGGAGGTACCTCTATTTTATTCCCACACGATAAACCGGCTTGACACTTCAACCCTGATTCCTTATTTTGCCTCTCCTTTCTCAATCTTTCCTGTTCTGCTTTAATCATATCATAATCCTCACACTGCTGCTTCAATACCTCCCACGACTTAGGGTTTCCCTCATGATCACATACTCTGATCCCTCTCCGACGTGCATTATTCTCCCAGCTGGCCTGTTTAGATTTATTCGTTATTTCCTCAGCAGTCTTTCTCCACGTGATATTAAAGTTTTCCATTTTGTCCCCGTATTACGTTTCCAAATTGCCTCTTCCGCTTTTATGCATTTATCTACATCCCAAGTTCCCCCTATTGGCCAAATTTCATTTCCCAATTTCTTATTTAGGCACGCCGACAGACGTCGGAACCGTTCTTCATTTTCGGAGTCATCCCGACATAACCGATGCAAAGGAGTTCCGACACCCGACTTACTCAACGTCTGTCCCATTTTAACGCTTCAACTTCTTACTTATTTCTATATACTAGTCCAGTGTCCTTGGTCTCCAAACCCACTTCAGGGTCCTGACCTTCACGTGGGGGATTTCCCCTCTTAACAACCGGTCTAAGGCAGGGTGGTTGAGATAGACACTGTAGTTATCCTTCACCTTATTTACTAAGTTCCAGGGACTCGAACCCCGGTACTGGAGGACTCTAACCTCCGAATTCCTGATGCTTATAGTTGGGAGGACTCTAACCTCCGAATTCGCGACACTTACAGTTGGGAGGAATCTAACCTCCGAATTCCAGGGGGACTCTAACCTCCCTGAGACGAACTCGTCAGCGTACAAGTGCGTAGGTTACCTCAGAGATTCCGTCACTACAGAGTTCTAGGGGACGAGAGGTCGACTGAGTGATAGGTTAATGAGAGAGATCAAGGTAAATCTTATCTTGTGGGCTCATCCGTCTCATGTTACTGTCACACAGGCAATCACTTATTCAGTCCGCCTAGAAGTTCCATATATATCGGAATCCCATCCTCGTCGCCAAATGTGGAGTTCCCTTTTAGGAGATTCCTACACACTTGATACAAATGCAATACACCAACTTCTGTGAACAGCCACAGTTTATTTAAGCAAGTACAAGTTTCTGGAGGATTACCTAACAATCTTTGCAGGGCTTGCGGAGCCGTGTCAAGTGATGCTCCCCAATAAGGGAACCGTCCTTCCTTTATATAGGATTTTACATCACAGTCAGTCATGTATGCAAGATACAATTTTTTACTTCCCCATAGTCATATGCCTAGCAACAGTGATAGTACATGACTTAATCACGTAACATTAGAAGCAAAGGTCAGCCGCCCAAAAACAATGCGTACAACTAGACAGTTCCTCACTTCTCAATCACCGCTCTAGACAGTTCCGTATCTTTTTAGCCTTAGTTCAACATTTACAGAGAGCAGAGTATAGTTAGATTACCACATTTTGTCTGCGAGACAGAGGCGCCCACGGCGCAGCTTAGCACCTAATTTCTTACATGTCAGCAGAACAAATATTACCCCTTTAACATTTCAACTGGAATAACATGTTTGTGATGCTTCACCCTCACACGAACTAATAAACAACACCCTCACTGGGATGAGATTCACCAGAGAAGAGTAGAAGAACAAGCTCCTGGATGTCATGATGGAAAGCAGGATCAATGGGGAATTCTTAACAAAGGAACACAGGAAAGCCACACACATAGACCAAGTACTGAATTTCAACAGCAACCACCCTAACACACACAAAGTTGCGTGAGAACATTATTTAAACAGGCAACAATACACTGCAGCAGCACAGAGCTGCACCAAAAAGAAGAAGAGCACCTCTTCCACATATTCAAAGACAATGGATACCCAAAAAACTGGGTCAGAAGATGCCTATTACATGAACAACACCGGAAAGATGCTACTCGCCCTGACACACTCATCACTCTACCTTATATCAAGAACACATCTGAACTGACCACAAGACTCCTACGACCACTGGGCATCAGAGTAGCACACAAACCCACATCAACCCTATGCCAACTGCTAACCCGAACCAAAGACCCACTACCCACTCTGGACAGGTCCAATGTCATATACAAGATTCACTGCAAAGACTGCGAGAAACACTACATTGGACGAACAGGAAGGAAATTAACCACAAGAGTACATGAACATCAACTGGCAAGAAAAAGACACGACCAATACTCACTCATTTCCATCCACATAGATAAGAAAAATCACCAATTCGACTGGGACAACACTAGGATCCTGGGACAGGTGAAGCAGAGACAAGCACGGAAATTCCTAGAAGCCTGGTTCTCTACTAAGAAAGCCATCAACAAACACATAGAGCTCGACCCCATATACACTCCACTGCGAAGGAAAGCTGGAAGTCAGGTAATCCAGCTCAATGGATACCAGAGTTTAAATAACAGGCAGGAAAACACAACAGTGCTTCATCAGAGGCTGCACTGATGATGTTACCCAGCAGGGTAATGAAACGTCTGTGGAACAACGAACCAGCTCGGCGAGCCAACCGACCACAATTATATGCCTAGTCCAATTCAGTTTCTGGTCAATGGTAACCCCGAGGATATTGGTGGTGTGATTCTGCGATGGTAATGTCATTATCTGTCAAGAGGCATTGGTTAGACTCGCTCTTGTTGGAGGTGGTCATTGCCTAGCACTTGCGTGGTATGAATATTAGTTGTTGCTTATCAGCCCAAACCTGAGTTCATCCAAGTCTTGCTGCACATGGGCACAGGCTGCTTCAGCATGATGAATTGTGAATGGTACTGAACATGGTTAAGCATCAGAGAACATCCACAGTTGTATCTATATGTTGCAGGGAACATCATTGACGAAGCAGCTGAAGATGGTTGGGCCGAGGACACTACGCTGAGGAACTCCTGCAACAAAGCCCTAGGATGATTGACTTTCAACAACCCACAGCTGTCTTCCCTCGTGTTAGGTATGTTTCTAACCAATTAAAGAGATTTCCAATTGTATCATGCTGTGTAATGGGAATGTACTATAGTTCTGGACTCAGGACCAGGCTTGCACATGTTAAATGCAAGACTGCACAGTCTGTGCCCATCATCATCAGGATTACATTGTAAAATCAACACAGAATTTGGTTATTCTCTCCCAAATGAAGTATAATGTGGGAAATATGAATTTGTTCACTTTGGCAAGAAGAATTAAAAAAAGTTTGTTTTTAAATGAACAGAGCTCACAGAACTCTGAGGTACAGAGGATCTGTGTGTCCTGGTACATGAATTAAAAAGTTAGAATGCAGGTATAGCAAATGCTAAGAAAGGCAAATGGAATGTTATTTATTGCAAGAGTTTTGGAGTATAAAATTAAACAGTATGTTTTCTTAGAATAGTACAGATCATTGGTGGGGTGACATCTGGAGTACTCAGTACAGTTTTATTTAAAACCAGATGTAACTGTGTTAGAAGTAGTTCCATGATGGTTCACTCAACCATTAGCTGGAATGGGGAGGAGGGGTTATCTCATGAGGATCGGTATGTCAGTTGGTCTTGTATCATTACAGATCAGTAGAATGAGAGACGTTCTTATTGAATCATAAGATACTGAGAAAATTTGGTAGGGAGCAATAGGATGTTTCCTAGGGGCCATAATTTAAGAAGAGTGGGCCTCCCATTTAAGACAGAGATGAGAAAGGTTCTCTCAGAGGTTTGTGATCTTTGGAACGCTCTTCCCCAGACAGTGGTGGAGCCAGGGTCATTAAATAAGCTTAAGGCAGAAATAGCTAAATTCTCGACTAACAGGCCAGTCAAAGGTGCCTGATTGTAGCAAAGATACGAAAGTGAGGCCTCAATCAGATCAGCCATGATCTCATTGAATGTTGGAATACGCTAGAGGGGCCAAATGGCCTACACCTCACCCTAATTCCTATGTTCAAACTCACATTTGCATTGTGGTTGATAAGGTCCTCAAACCGGTCTATCCCATTTCGGGCATATCTGTTCTCACCCATTCCCTTCCCTCCAAGAGCTACAAGGGATGCCCTTCTCACTTCACTCTGCAGCGTCTACAAGCAATGGATCATCCTCCACCATTTCTGTCAATTATGCTATGATGCCACTACAAAACAAATCTTTCCTTCCCTTCCTTTTTACGAGGCACAAAAGAGGATTAAAGCCTGAAGCAGATCAGTCATTATTCCTCCATACCACAGGCCTTCACATTTGTTCGTTTGCTATTTTCCTCTATTTTCAACTGTGTAAAAGCTATGACATTTTTAACATTCCCAGTTCAGATTCTGATCGATTTGAAACTTTTAAGGGTTTCTCTCTCCACCTGCTGAGTGTTCTCAGGATTTTCTACTTTTATGTCAGATTTCCAGCATCTGCAGTTTTTTGCTTTTGTGTGATCATTAAACGATATTTTAAACGGGGTCAGGGACAGCAAGGCAATCTCAGAACTTAGGGGCCATATAGCTGAAAGCACAGCCGCCATTGGTACAGCAATTAAAATCAGGGATATTCAGGAGGCCAGAATTAAAGCAACAAAGAGATTGTTCTGGAGGAAGTTACAGAGGTAGTGAAGAAAAATGCCATGGAGGATTTTGAAAACAGGGATATGAATTTTAAAAGTGACATGATGCTTTGGAAAACTAGGGGTTGACAATTTAACTATAGGGTAATGAGGAGTGCAGGAAAGATTTTCCATTAGCACATACATGGTGCACATCTCAGGAAATTGCAAACTCCTAGTCCCAGTAATCTTAATGGATCGACAATCTCAGCTGGACCGTTGCTGCCAGGACCACCAAAGTGGAAAATCTGTCCTTAAATTATGCAAAAATTGTCAAAGCAAAAGACAACCAAGATGTAGTTACTGGGGAAGGGAATAGAACATGACGGTATAAATGGATTTGTCAGTCAATTTTATTTGTTTCAGACAAAGTAGGGTTTCAGGAATAAAGTACTAGGACAGCGCTTGCACCCTGTCATTGTTAATTTCCAGTGGCTCTGTTTCCCTGTTCCAAGAACTTCCTTATTTCCCACATGACCTCATCTCAGTTCGTCTTTGTAACAACGTTCATCTTACAAGCCAATCCATCCTTTCTAAGTCTGTGTAAACAAATCTCATTCACTCCCGTGGCACCTTTAATATAGTTGTCAGGATGTTACAGTCCACCCTCTGCCTTGTCCTGGATCCCTGACTTTTCTGCCCTTTCCCACATCTTTAATCTCTCCTCAAGACATTTCAGAATGCTTTACAGTCAACTTTCCCAACTTTCTTGTTACTACTGCTTAAGCTCTACTTTTCAAAAGAAACAGATAAAATGTTCTTCCACAAGGGTGGGATTTCTTGTTTAAATGTCTGTAGATTGTCATGCTGGGCATGACTTGCCTTTTAAAAATTCATTTGAACAGATTCATTTTCTCTAATTTCTTCAAGTGCCTTTCAGTTGTTTATTTTGTAATAAAATCCACCTTGTCTCCCAGTCTAGATATTTTGCAAATTTTGGTCATGATCCATAATTGGCAGGATTCAACTTTCATCTTCCACTAAAAAATATTAACTGGGTGACAATCAATTTCCCAATAAGCACTCTCACTCAACTGCAATTCAGCATTTCTTCTCCTTAAGAATGAAAAGGAGACACAATATATTGAGAAACAGAGATTCATACCTCAGAAAAACAGAGTCGGAATATAGGACACAGGAGCAGAAATAGGCCATTCAGCCCTGCTATTCAAATGGATCACGGCTCACCATTTACTTCTATGACATTTCCTGCACTATCTTAAAACCTCTTGATGTCAATAGTAACCAGGAACCTGGGCGGCAAAAAATGCTAATGACAGGAGTCTAGCTCCAAGGATTTGTCTGCAGTTCTGGAAGACTTTAATGAATTCACATGCTTAATCAAATTCAGTGAATGTACTTTCACGTCACCTCTGCCTAAAAGTCATATACTCTACAGCACCGTTATACACCTTCCAATGATACAAGTCTCACACCCTCATCTCACTGCCATTTTTAAACATTCACTCACAGGATACCAGTCAGCATTGCTGACTGAGCTGGAATTTATCGCCCATCCTTAGTTGCCCAGGAGGTGGGGGTGGTGGCCTGCCTTCTTAAACTGCTGCAGACCATATACCATAGGTCGACCCACAATGCTATTCGGGAAGGAGTTCCAGGATTTTGACCCGGTGACACAAAGAAAGGTGACATACTTCCAAGTCTGGATGCTGAGTGGTTTGGAAGCAAGCTTGCAGCTGGTGATGTTACAACATAACTGCTGCCCTTGTCCTTCTTGAAGGTAGTGGTCATGGATTAGGAAGGAGCCTTCGTGAATTTCTGCAGTGCATTTTGCAGATGTTATATACTGCTGCTATTGAACATCACTGGTGGAGGAAGTGAATGTTTGCAGATGTGGTGCCATTCAAGAAGACTACTTTGTCCTGGATGGTTCAGGTTTGAGTGTTGTTGGAGCTGTGGGCTTTGGGAGTCAAGAGGTGAGTTAATCGCTGGCTACAGGAGAGGGGCAGAAGCTTGGAATTCTATACAGTATATCTAATGGATAGTCCAATTCAGTTTCTGGTCAATGGTATTCCCCAGAATGTCGATAGTCAGGGATTCTATGATGGTAATATCATTGAGTGTTCAGAGGTATTTCTTAAATTCTCTCATAATGGAAATGGTCTTGTTCCGACACTTGAGAGGTACGAGTTATTAGCCACTTGTCAGCCCAAACCTGGACATTGTCTAGGTCTTGTTGCACAGGGGCTGGAGAGCTTCAGTACTTGAGGAGTCGTGAATGATGCTGAATGTTATTCACTGACAATTGCACATCCCCACTCTGACCTTATGATGGAGGGAAGGTCATAGAACAAAGAACAAAGAAAACTTACAGCCCAGGAACAGGCCCTTCGGCCCACCAAGCCTGTGCCGATCCAAATCCACTGTCTAAACCTATCGCCCAATTCCTAAGGATCTGTATCCCTCTGCTCCCCACCTACTCATGCATCTGTCCAGACGCACCTTAAATGAATCTACCGTGCCTGCCTCTACTACCTCTGCTGGCAACGCGTTCCAGGCACCTACCACCCTCTGTGTAAAGTACTTTCCGCGTGTATCCCCCTTAAACTTTTCTCCTCTCACCTTGAACGCGTGACCCCTCGTTATTGAATCCCTCACCCTGGGAAAAAGCTTATCTCTATCAACCCTGTCTATACCCTTCATGATTTTGAAGACCTCAATCAGGTCCCCCCTCAATCTCCTTTTTTCTAATGAAAACAATCCTAATCTACTCAACCTCTCTTCATAGCTAGCACCTTTCATACCAGGCAACATCCTCGTAAACCTTCTCTGTACCCTCTCCAAAGCTTCCACATCCTTTTGGTAATGTGGCGACCAGAACTGTACACAGTATTCTAAATGCGGCCGAACCAAAGTCTTGTACAATTTTAACATGACCTGCCAGCTCTTATACTCAATACCCCGTCCGATGAAGGCAAGCATACCATATGCCTTCTTGACCACTCTATCCACCTGTGCAGCCACCTTCAGGGTACAATGGACCTGAACTCCCAGATCTCTCTGCTCATCAACTTTTCCCGAGGCTCTTCCATTTACAGTATAGATCGCTCTAGAATTAGACCTCCCAAAATGCATCACCTCACACTTGCCCGGATTGGACTCCATCTGCCACTTCTCCGCCCAACTCTCCAGTCTATCTATATTCTCCTGTATTCTTTGACAATCCCCTATGCTTTCTGCTACTCCCCCAATCTTCGTGTCATCTGCAAACTTACTGATCAGACCACTTATGCCCTCTTCCAGATCATTTATGTATATTACAAACAACAGTGGCCCCAGCACTGATCCCTGTGGAACACCACTGGTCACCTTTCTCCATTTCGAGAAACTCCCTTCAACTACTACTCTCTGTCTCCTGTTGCTCAACCAGTTCTTTATCCACCTAGCTAGAACACCCTGCACACCATGTGACTTCACTTTCTCCATTAGTTTACGATGGGGAACCTTATCAAACACCTTACTAAAGTCCATGTAGATGACATCTACAGCCCTTCCTTCATCTATCAACTTGGTCACTTCCTCAAAGAACTCTATTAAGTTAGTAAGGCATGATCTCCCCTGCACAAAACCATGTTGCCTATCACTGATAAGCCCATTCTTTTCCAAATATAAATAGATTCTATCCCTCAGTACCTTCTCCAGCAACTTTCCCACCATTGACGTCAGGCTTACTGGTCTGTAGTTACCTGGAATATCCCTACTACCCTTCTTGTACAGGGGGACAACATTAGCAACTCTCCAGTCCTCCGGCACTTCACCTGTGTTTAAAGATGCTACAAAGATATCTGTCAGGGCCCCAGCTATTTCCTCTCACGCCTCCCTCAGCATCCTGGGATAGATCCCATCTGGTCCTGGGGATTTGTCCACCTTAATATCCTTTAGCCTACCCAACACATCTTCTCTCCTTATGTCAACGTGATCCAGAGTAAACAAACTTCTATCTCTAATCTCAACATTCTTCATGTCCCTCTCCTCAGTGAGCACTGATGCAAAGTAATCATTGAGAATCTCACTCATTTTCTCAGGTTCGACACAAAACCTTCCTTCCTTATCCTTTAGTGGACCAACCCTTTCTCTAGTTACCCTCCTGCTTCTTATATATGAATAAAAGGCCTTGGGATTCTCCTTAATTCTGTTCGCTAAAGTTATTTCATGACCCCTTTTAGCCCGCTTGATTCCTCGTTTAAGATTGGTCCTACTCTCCCGATATTCCTCCAAGGACCGTTCTGTTCTTAGCTGCCTGGACCTTATGTACGCTTCCCTTTTCCTCTTGGCTAGTTGCACGATTTCTCCTGTCATCCATGGTTCATGAATCTTTCCTTTCCTATCCCTTGTTTTCAAAGGGACATGCCTATCCTGCACTATCTTCAACCTATCTTTGAAAGCCTCCCACATATCAAATGTGGACTTCCCTTCAAATAGCTGTCCCCAATCCACATTTCCCAGCTCCTGCCGAATTTTGATATAATTGGCCTTGGCCCAGTTTAGTATTCTTCCCTTAGGACCACTCTCATCTTTGTCTACGAGTATTCTAAAACTTACAGAATTGTGGTCACTATTCCCAAAGAAATCCCCCACTGCAACTTCTACCAGCTGGCCTGGCTCATTCCCCAACACTAGGTCCAATATGGCCCCTTCCCTAGTTGGACTATTGACATACTGCTCTAGAAAACTTTCCTGGATGCTCCTTTCAAATTCTGCCCCATCCAGACCTCTGACACTAAGTGTATCCCAGTCAATGTTGGGAAAATTAAAATCTCCCATCACCACCACCCTGTTACCTCTACATCTTTCCATAATCTGTCGACCTATTTGTTCTTCTACCTCACGCTCACTGTTGAGAGGCCTGTAGTACAGCGCCAACAATGTAACTGCACCCTTCTTATTTCTCAGCTCTACCCATAATGCCTCACTGCTCAAGCCCTCCATAGTGCCCTCCTTTAGCACAGCCGTGATATCATCCCTGACCAGCAATGCAACTCCTCCCCCCCTTTTACTTCCCTCCCTGTCCTATCTGAAGCATCTATATCCTGGGACATTTAGTTGCCAATCATCCCCTTCCTTCAACCAAGTCTCTGTGATCGCAATAACGTCATACTCCCAGGCACTAATCCAAGACCTAAGTTCGTCTGCCTTACCCACTATACTCCTTGCATTAAAGTATTTGCACTTCAGACCACCAGTTCCTTTGCATTCATCTGCTCTCTGCCTACTCTTCCCCTTGGTAATGCTAACTTCCTGATCCTTACAGTCTCTAGTTTCCACCTCACTGTCTACTAGTCTTCTCCTCTGGTTCCCAGACCCCTGCCACATTAGTTTAAACCCTCCCCAACAGCCCTAGCAAAAACTCCCCCTAGGACACTAGTTCCAGTCTGGTTCAGGTGTAGACCATCCAATTTGTAATAGTCCCACCTTCCCCAGAACCGGTCCCAGTGTCCCACAAATCTGAACCCCTCCCTCCTACACCATCCCTCAAGCCACGTGTTCATCCTGCCTATTCTTTCATTTCTACCCTGGCTAGCACGTGGCACTGGTAGCAACCCTGCGATCACTACCTTTGAGGTCCTCCTCTTTAACTTCTCTCCTAGCTCCCTGAATTCTGCTTTCAGGACCTCATCTCGTTTTTTACCTATATCATTGGTGCCTATATGCACCACAACAACTGGCTGTTCACCCTCCCTTTTCAGAATGCTCTGTAGCCGATCGGTGACATCCCTGACCCGAGCACCTGGGAGGCAGCATACCATCCGGGAGTCCCGTTTTCGGCCACAGAACCGGCTATCTACTCCTCTTACAATAGAATCCCCTCTAACTATGGCCCTATGAGTCTTTTTCCCGCCCTTCTGAACAGCAGTGCCCGCCATGGTGCCATGATCCGGGCAACTGCTGCCCTCCCCTGGTGAGCCATCTCCCCCAACAGTATCCAAAACGGTACACCTGTTTTGGAGGGAGATGACCGCAGGGGACACCTGCACTGCCTTCCTGCTCTTTCTCTGCCTTTTGGTCACCCATTCACTGTCTCCCTCAGCAATCCTAATCTGCGGTGTGACCAATTCACTAAACGTGCTATCCACGACCTTCTCAGCATCGCAGATGCTCCACAGTGAGTCCACCCGCAACTCCAGAGCCGTCATGCGGTCAAACAAGAGCTGCAGCTGGACACACTTCCTGCAAGTGTAACAGTCATCAATGAAGCATCAATGCAAGCATTGCATCAATGAAGCAGCTGAAGATGTTTGCACCAAGGACACCTTGCTGAGCAACTCCTGCAGAGATGTCTGGGAGCTGAGATGATTGACTTCTAACAACTACAACCATTTACTTTTGCTTGAGCCTTGACTCCAACCAGTGCAAAGATTTCCTTGATTCCCATTAACACCTGTTTTGGCAATGCTCCTTGATGCCACACTCAAATCAAATGTGGCCTTGATGTCAAGGGCAGGATGAACTTCACTCAAGCGGTGTTCCCCAAGCTCAGTTGGATTGGCAAGGGTGTCCACTTTCACTGCAATACCCTGCAACTCATATGGTCCTCTTGCTGCATTTTCCAGTGATAAAGCAGGTCATAGTGCCTGTCTGGAGTCCAGTTGGGCATCAGCTAGTAGGTACTTTTGCATGGTTACAGCATTAATGCCACATACCAAATGGTCTCTCAGCAGCTCATGATGGGTTAAACCAAAGTCACATGCTTCTGTCAGTCACCTTAACCTAGTCAAAAATCCTGATACGGATTCTCCTCGTTCTTGAATTGCTGAATAAAACCGATAGCATCTCATAATTACAGGAGGCTTGGAGTCATAATATTCTTTTTTTTTAATATAGAATCCCTACCGAGTGGCACAGGCCCTTCAGCCCAACAAGTCCACACCGACTCTCAGACATCCCACCCACACCCATCCCCCTATAACCCAACTAATCTGCACATCCCTGAACACTATAGGCAATTTAGCACAGTCAATCCACCTAACCTGCATACCTTTGGACTGTGGGAGAAAACTGGAGCACCAGGAGGAAACTCACGCAGACGCTGGGAGAATGTGCAAACTCCACACAGAAAGTCACCCAAGGGTGGAATTGAACCTGGGTTCCTGGTACTGGAAGGCAGCAGTGCTAACCACTGAGCCACCATACCACCCAAGGTACTCCTTAACAAAATCTGCCAACTCTTGAAAGGCTTTTGTAACTGGTGCCTCAGGGAAAGTTAGGCTCCTAATAGCCGAAAAAGCTGTGCGTCCACAATTTGTCAGGAGAAATACTCGCTGATTTTCATCTGTCCCAATTTGCCTGGAAAACAATAATGCATTCTTTCTACATAATGAGCCCAGAGTTCAAGGGCAGGATCAAACAAGTCAAGCTTCCCAAATAATAGCATGATGCCAGAAATGCTTACCCCAACTCAAAGACGACTATTGCGAGCAAGTTTCTTCAGGAGCATGCTTTTTTCTCATTGCCACTGAAATAACTCTACAGAGGCCAGTATTGCATTACCAAGCCACCTTTTAGTTACACATGGAGAGCCCTTGACACTGATCCAGCTCCCTCAGAGCCAGCTCTCAGAGTGAGAAGGATATCTGACACTCCTGTTCTTATCTGTCAGCCAGGGTTGCCTGACTGGACCAGATTAACAGCCCCAATCAGGGAACTCATTTCTATTATGACACCTGGCTGACCTCATTACAATCTCTACAACCATCAACTTTCAGCTCCAAACCAAAAGTGATAAAAAATAAAAATAAAATAATAAAGGTCTCAACACATTTGAGTGATAGTAGCTCCCCTGACCAGAAACCTGCTATCGTCTCCCAGAATGACAGCATTCATACTGCAATGCACCAGTGTCCCTGTCAGCCAGCTTGGCTTACTGCCATTTGTTCGAAAATAGTTCAATTCAGCACATAGCCCTCAAAGCCAAAGGTATTTGAGATTGACCTCTAAGTCCATCTGCAGTCTCCCCACTGTAAGACAACCAGCAATATTGGGATTGTTGGTGATGCAAAATATAGGTTAGGTAAGGAATCCCAGAAGATATTCTAAGTGATGCACAAGGCTGAACGATTGTACAATGCTTTTAATAAAGGTGTTAATGAGGAGATTTTTGTTGTTAGGTTTCATTGTTTGATGATAGCCAAGACAGCATTGTAAAGGTGGCGGGGAGAGGGGGAGATGTCTCATATAGATGTAACACTGGATCTAGGGGAATTCAGAGCAGTGTAGTACTGAAAACATATCTGAGAACGTGACCTCTATGATTGTTTGTGCAATGTGTTAAGTGTCCTCCCTACTTCTTCCTCCAAAATGGCTGCACCTTCATAATTGAGATATTGTGGAGAACACAGACCATCACAAGCTTTCAGACCAGTTAATTGCATGCAGTAAGGTGTCATGAGTGTACAAGGCAACATAAACATTGTTTCAGCAAGATGATTGCCTACTTGTTTTTTTTTTAATGAGGTTTTCATTGTACATGTGCTCTCCTCACATAGTGTGATAACAGAGAAAGTTCACCAGCAGGTTGGTGTTTGACCCATTAAATAACAGTGGTGCTGGATCTATCCTGCGGCTGAATGAAGCTCCTGCACGAATGACAACTGAATATGTCAAACAGGCTTGCCTGTTCCAATTTCATACCGAGAACATAAAACTAGCTTGTAGGATTGAGTAAGATCATAACGGTACGAGTTCAGAGACTTCTAGTGCATATAGGGGCTGCCTGTCTGGGCACCTTTCTTAATGTGGGCACCCAGGTAGGTACTTTTCCTAGCAGGTAATGCAGGTAGGCACCCTGCCCAGTGTGGAACACCTGTGTGAGCACACTGTTCGGTGTGAGACATTTGTGGGCACCCTGTCACATGTATGGGCACACTCCTCAGTGTGGCCACCCTCTCCCGTGTTGGCACGCTATCTAGTGTGCTACACCTATGGTTAGCCCGTCTGGTGTGGGGTGCCTGTGTGGGACAATTGCAAGGGCACACTTTCCAGATTTACAAAAAAGAAAGCAGTAATGGTGACCTCAGGTGGCAGCAAAGGCTGTGGATGAGACAAAGAAGGTGGTTGATGGTATGGAAATACTATTAGGTGGGGATTGAGGCTGAATTGTTCAAATAGGACACCTGTAAGTTTGAATTCCATTCTGCTGGCCTTCTTCCTCAAGAGGCTCAGAAACCAATCTTCTTCTAAGACTGCTGGACCCCAATCTTTGCCCTCTCCCGCTTCAATAATGCTGCAGTCAGACCCATCAATCCTCTGAATTATAGAATGCAGACATCTGAAAAAACATTCAACATTCACACAGATTCAACATCATTGCACCAATTCGGTGAGAAGAATGTGGATGGGAAATATTCCAACTTGCTGGAAGTTCATTCAACTGAGGAATTCCTCAGAAGATTTGAAGATGTGCCAGAGGACTCCCCTTGGAAGCCACCACCTGGAAAATATATTTAACTCACATCCCATATACTGGAACAGTATTTCAGTACATCATCAGTTTGTACTCCATCTGTGTTTGCATTTGAAAAGCACAGACTAATGATAATATAGGAACAGAAGAAGGCAATTCAGTGCCATGAGCTTGCTCTGCAATTCAACAAGATCATGGTTGATCGGTATCTCAATTCCACTGTAACAACTACCACCGTCTTCCCACCACCTCCCCTTGCTTCATACTTTCCTGAACAAAAATCTCACCATCAGTTTTGTAAGATCCAAATGAGCCCCATATCGACATGGTGTAGAATTCAAGATTTCCAGTATCTATTATGTAAAAACACATTTCCAGATTCCAGCCAATAATAAGTTGCACTTATCTGGCAAACTCCACAATGTCTGGACACAGCAAAACACTTTACAGTAAATCAAGCATATTTGAAGTGTACGCACTTTTATAATGTAGAAAACGCAACAGGCAATTTGTGCCAAACAAACTCTACAAACTGAAATGTCATGGTGACCCCAGATGTCTTTTTACGATGTTAATGGACAGATAATCATTGGCATGCTCACACGAAACACACCCAGTCACACCTGGGGCCCAGGAGACAGAGAGAGAGTGTGTGTATGCTGGTTTACATCAGGGCCCAGTAATTGGGGCCTGGACCTCTAAGGGTCCCTGCTGTGATTGGGTCAGGTGCAGGGCCACGGAATTGAGTCAGGGATGGTGCTAGAGGCCCAGGACAGGAGCAGTCCCTGCCCACAACCACAACTTAAACAAAGCACACACAACAAACACACACACATACGTACATCCGTACACACATCAGAATGATCAAATCATTCCAGATTTTCTAGGATTGCCATGTGTTTGAGGCCTGTGATCTGTCACCTATCTCCTGCCTGAATGCTGTTTGTTATGCAATATTGTTTTCTAATTTTGTGCATACTCAATAAATCTTTGCTCTTGTGCATCTTTCCTTACAGCACACTCTGACAGTACTCCCTCCTTCTTCACCTGACAGCAGTGCCAGATCAGAATGTCCCTTAGTTTATTACAGAAGCACTGATCTTCTGCAATAAACAAAAACATATTATCATCACCAAAGTCACCAAAAGAACTATGAAGGTCAAGTCTTTATACCCTTGTGGTTTGGACTTTTGATTCTTAGAGACTGTTCCTTTTCACCTGTGTTTTCTACCAATGATCTTTCACAGAATTGTCTATCTTATTTGAGAATAGATGTGTGTAGAGATTTAAAGGGGTATAAATGAATTCTGAATATTAAGAATGAATAATCCATTTTGCCATTTGTTAAATGAATGTATTTGTTTAAATTTTGTTGTTTATTGATTAATTCGGGTGTGAGTTTCTCTTGTCTGAGACAGCAAAGTCAGGTAAATTAACCATCTTCATGATTCATTTGGTCATTTATGGATTTGTGACACCTCATGGAAAAGTGGGGCTTGATTTCCAGTGCATCATTCCCATCTGGGTCATGGCAACACACACACACACACACACACAAACATATGGGCATGGGCCAACCAACATCTGAGGGAACAGATCAAAGGTTGTATTACTTAGGGAGACGATGATGTAAGTCACAGGCCTGTGAAATTCTGGCATCATCCCCTCTGATTGCAGATGATAATGGACAAATGGAAAGGTTAACTGTAACTGAACTCATGATCCTTGAATTGCAAGAGGTGGAATGAACACCCATGAAAGCAGTCATTCGGGGTGGAATAGTCAACTTGGAGGAATTGACATCCATGAAGGAGGAGGTCTTTGGTATTGAAACAATGCCTACAGGACAGTCAGTTGCTGATGGTGAGACTGGTGTACAGCAGAGGATGATTTGTCCCCGAGCACTGCCTCTACCAGTGCAGGTCTATGCACCTCAGTTAGGCCTCAGGCAAGTTTAGAATTGGAGCTCAGGTAGAGCATAACAGCACAGGAATGGGTGATGGAGGTTTTGAAAGCTCTGTGCAACCAGTGGGACTATGAGAAAATAGTTTGAAAGCACCTCCCACATGCCTAACTAATTCCTGAAGAATGGTCTGAAGAAGGGTCTAGACCCGAAACGTCAGCTTTCCTGCTCCTCTAATGCTGCTTGGCCTGCTGTGTTCATCCAGCTCTACACCTTGTTGTCTCAGGTTCTCCAGCATCGGCAGTTCCTACTATCCCTCTATCCCGCCAATGCCAAAGTTGTGGTTGAACACCCAGCTGTCCCAAACCTATGGCTGCTGCCCAAAACAAAATAGCACTGTGGTGGTTTTAAATTGGGCGATTGGCCCACCATGCTGCAGCCTAAACTGCCATTTCACTCAACCTCTAACTCACCTCTATATAGGTTGCAAAATCCAGCCCGCAGACACAAACACATACATGCACACACAAATGCACATATACACATGTGCATAAACACATGCCAACACCTGCACATGCATACCATTAAAAAAATTGCTGCGCTGAATTTGAAATCTGCAGCCACTGATTGGCTTGTCTAGGAGGAATTCCTGTCTCTAAGAGCTGTCGGCTAATCACATGGCCAGTTGCTGTCTGGTTGGCTACTGCTGAAAATATAATGAATCCCCTGAAGGAGAGGAGCTGGAGGCTTGGACAAAGGTGAGTCCTGCTGGGGCCAGGTCAGCAGGTCTTGAGAAAAGTTTGTGATCTGAGATGGACAGGGTGAGTGATAGGAAATTTCAGAGAGTCTTTGTTGCATGGCTTTTATGCCCACATTTGTAAGCTTGGGTTCAAGATACATGCTTGATAAGAAGGCAAGGTCAAGTATTGTCTTCAGGTTTGCATTTCTTTATAACACTGTTTATTAGATATTAAGGCTGAATACTCCAAAGTAAGGTACATACGAAGATCTAGTCCTACTGTTACACTATTAAAACACTAATCCACAAACTCTACCCCCTCATTTCTTTTAACCCATGGGATGTGAGTGTTGCTGACTGGGACAGCAGTTATTGCCCATCTGGAGCTGCCCTTGAGTAGGAAGTGGTGAGCTGCCTTCCTGAACCACTATAGTCTATTCAGTGTAGGACACCTATGATGTTGTTTGGGATAGTTCTATGATTTTGACCCAGATGCTGTAAAGTAATGGTGATATATTTCCAAGTCAAGATGGAGAGTGACTTAGAGGGGAACTAGCAGCTTTTGGTGCTCCTGTGTACCTGCTGCATTTCTAGATGAAGTGGTTGTGGCTTTGGAAGGTGTGGTCTGAGCAGCCTTGCTGAACTTTGACAGTGCATCTTGTAGATAGTAAACATTGCTGTGACTGAGTGTTTATAGTGGAGTGAATGTTTATGGATACAAGGGATGTACCAGGCTCTAATTTTACTGTTATCTTATTGAAGGACTATTGCATAAACTTTACTGCCTAACGCTACTTTGTCCACCCTACTTACTTCTCTGCACATGTTTCCAACATTCAAATAACTGGACTTCAGATTTGTGCCTAGTGCTCCATATGTTTCTCTCTTTATTAATTTGACCCACACTGTCTTTATTTATGCCCAGTGGGAGCAACTCCATAACATCAACTCAAGATTCCTCCAGGGTCTACAATGTGGAAAGCGGGTGGAAACCAAGGTGAGGTCTCTGATTGACATGGAAATGGAGGGGGCCCTTTTGCCATTTCCCAGCCACCAGTGGTGGCTTAAATACTTTGCACCAGCCTTCACTAGCATGGGAAAAATTTTCAGGCAGGATGAAGGCATTAAGTTGTCGCCAATCAGCAAAACTGCAATGAGGCGTGGAGGCACATGGATTAGCATGGGCAAGGGCACCTGGCAATGGTGCCAAATTTGGTGGTGTGGGGCAAGGGTATAAAATTTTGGCCTACATGCATAAAATGAAATACAATTAATGGGTGATTTCAACTTGGATGCACATTGAGCCAAGCAAATTACCAAGTGTCAGAATGATAGTAAAATTACTTGAGTTAGTTCAGAGTGCTTTCTGCAAAACTGGTTCTAGAGCCAACCCAGGGACATGCCACGTTAAACACAGTATTGGGTGATTATCCACATTTAGTTAACAGCCAAATGATGCAGGGGCATTTCTTTAGTAGAGGCCAATATGTCTGTAAACAGAACAGCAAATGTTGGAAATCATCTTCTACAGAAGAGTCACTAGACACAAAATGTTAATTCTGTGGCCTGCCCACTGATGCTGCCAGACCTGCTGAGTTTTCCCAGCAATTTCTGTTTTTGTCACCAAAATGATTGTGTTCAACACAGGCCCTAATTTTCACTCCCAGCCCAGGTGCACAAAATTGGGAGAAATCTCGGCTCCACAAGGTCAACATATAAAAATGGCCATATGTGCTCTTTTTATTTGATCCACAGGGCAGAATGGCTTAGGAGTGAGACCAGGTAGTTCAGAAAGGCTAGAGACAACAAGGTGTCGAGCTGGATGAACACAGCAAGCCAAGCAGCATCAGAGAAGCAGGAAAGCTGATGTTTCGGGTCTGGACCCTTCTTCAGAAATCTGAAGCTTTCCTGCTCGTCTGATGCTGCTTGGCCTGCTGTGTTCATCCAGCTCTACACTTTGTTGTCTCCGATTCTCCAGCATCGGCAGTTCCTACTATCCCAGTTCAGAAAGGCTGCTGCTTCCCAAGACATGTTGGACAGAAAACCTGCAAGTTAACTCTGGCACTTTACATAAAGTTTAACGAAATTAAATCATAACTATTCCTATTGCTTTTACCCTCTCATTTCTATACCCCATTCCTGCCAACCCATACATCTGTACTTTCCCAATGGTTCCTCCTATACCCTGTGCCAATCTACATCCATCTACTCAAACCACATGCCCCTTAAACTCCAGTAGGCGCAATAAATTTCACAGCCCTTAATAAACTCTATACTAGCTCAGTGCCAACTCATACCCACCAACCTTTATCTTTCCGTCTCCAAGGCAACTCGCCTATTATCTCAGGAGGAGCACTAATGATGGAATACGTCACTCCTGGGGAAACAAACTCATTCAAAATTCAATACACTGAAATTTGTTCAACTAATCCCTTGTGTAAACAAACATTTCACTTGAACATTGACAGATGAGGGGTGACCAGATAGAAATTATGAGTTAGAGTCTTTTGCCCCAGGGCAGAAATGCTAATGACGAGACAACATAAGTTTAAGGGAAAAGGGGGAAAAGTTAAAGGTAATGAAAGGCAGGTTTTCTCTTTTACACAGGGCAGTAAGAGAATTAACTGCCAGAGTACATGGCGGAGGCAGATACAAATAGCGACATTTAAGAGGTATCTTGACAGATATATTAATGGGCAGGGAATAGTGGGATACAGACAGCATAGAGGCAAAAGGTTTTCAGTTTAGAAAGGCATCATGTGTTGGTGCAGTCTTGCATGGGCGGACAGGCCTGTTCCTGTGCTGAACTGTTCTTTATTTCTGTGACAAGGAATTGTGTACACATTATAGCACAAAGCAACAAGGAGTACATAGGGGCTAGAAAATTATACCACTCTATGATCTGTGTTGATGGAAAACACTTTTATGGCCACTTCAAATGGGTGGCACTTGGTTCATTTATAAACTCTTGGTCTAATAGTCACCTGATTTGGCCAGGATGCTAACTTTCCAGCAACTTCATTATTAAGGGAACAGAATACAAACTTCATTAAGTGCTGTGCTTAGAGGGTTGGTGTTTGGTGGGGGTGGGTTGGGGTGGGGTGGGGTGTATGGCAGTAAAGAAAGGGGCAGAGAGAGTATACAGGAAAGAAGAGAAGGGAGGAGAGAAAGGGGGAGGAGAAAAGAAAGGAAAAGGAATGAGGGTTGGGGAAGCAGAGGAAAAGGGAAAAAATAGTGGGTAATGCGGGGGGTGGGGGAGGGGCAGTGCAGGGAGAGAGAAGTAGGCGACATGGTCACTCAGTGATTAGTACTGTTGCTTCATAGCACCAGGGACCTGGATTCCAATCCAGCCTCAGGCGACTGTCAGTGTGGAGCTTGCTCATTCACCTTGTATCTGCATGGCTTTCCTGCCACAGTCCAAAGATATGCAGGTTAGGTGGATTGGCCATGCTAAATTGTCCATAGAGTCCAGGGATGTGTAGGTTAGTTGGATTAGCTGTGGGAAATGCAGGGTTACAGGGATAGGGGGTTGGGTCTGGATGGGATGCTCTTTGGAGGGTCGATATGGACTTGATGGGCTGAATGGCTCATTTCCACTCTAAGAATTCTATGATTCTATAACGCGGGGGCCGATCTAAGTAAAGGGGAGAGGTGAGGGTGGTGCAGGAAGAGGGGAGTGGCACAGGGCAAGAGCGGTGAGGTGAGGGGGAGGGCAGGCTCAGGGTGAGAGAGAGAGAGGGGGGGGGCAGGTGCAGAGGAGCGAGGGGGAGCAGAGGAATGAGAGATTTACACAGACTGGTCGGTGTGTGGAATGCACTGCCAGCAGTAGTAGTGCAGTCAGATACTTCAGAGATTTTTAAGTGACTCCTGGTTAGGCACATGGATGATAGTATAATGTAGGCTATGCAGGGTAGCTTGATCTTAGTAGGATAACAGGTCGGCACACAACACTGTGGGCCAAAGGGCCTATACTGTGTTGTACCGTTCTACGAAGTAGGAGGGGCAAAAGCAAGAAGTGCAACAGGGATGAAAGAGGTAAAGAAAAGGGAGAAAGACAAGGGGTGGAGTTAGCAGGGGAGTGCAAAAAAAGGGAAACTATCCAGCAGAATGAAAAATGAACAGTTAATAAAGCACTAAAATTTAAAAAAAGACAATTCACCAGGTCATTGCCTAGGATGGAGGCTGGATAAGCTCAGGTTATCTGCTCTGTGGAGCAGAAAAGGTCAATGGAGGAATTGACAGCAGTGGATAAGATTATAAGGGGCATGGACAGGATGGATAGGAAGCAGATTTTCCCATTAGTTGAAAGTTCAAGAACAAAGGGGCATAATTTTGAGGTGAAAGGCAGGAAGATTAGACAGAACTTGAGTAAATTTTTTTTCACCCAAAGGATGGGGAAGGGGCGCTACCCAGGCTGGGGAGCTAAGGTAGGAAATCTCACAACCTTTAAAAAGTACTTGGATGAACCCTTTAAGTGTCATAACATGCAAGGCTAGGGTCCTACTGCTGAAAAGTGGGATGAGTATAGATTGTATCAGAGATAATAGGAACTGCAGATGCTGGAGAATCCGAGATAACAAGGCGTAGAGCTGGATGAACACAGCAGGCCAAGCAGCGTCATAGGAGCAGGAAAGCTTGACGTTTCGGGCCTAGACCCTTCATCAGAAGTGGCCTCCTCTACATCGGGGAAACCAAGCGGAGGCTTGGGCCCCGCTTTGCAAGAACACCTGCGCTCAGTTCGCAATAAACAACTGCACCTCCCAGTCACGAACCATTTCAACTCCCCCTCCCATTCCTCAGACGACATGTCCATCCTGGGCCTCCTGCAGTGCCACAACGATGCCACCCAAAGGCTGCAGGAACAGCAACTCATATTCAGCCTGGGAACCCTGCAGCCCAATGGTATCAAAGTGGATTTCACAAGCTTCAAAATCTCCCCTCCCCCAACCGCATCCCAAAACCAGCCCATCTCATCCCCGCCCCCCTAACGTGTTCTTCTTCTCACCTATCCCCTCCTCCCACCTCAAGCCGCACCCCCACTTCCTACCTACAAACCTCATCCCGCCCCCTTGACCTGTCCGTCCTCCCTAGACTGACCTATCTCCTCCCTACCTCCCCACCTACACTCACCTTTACTGGCTCCATCCCCACCTCTTTGAACTTGTCTGTCTCCTCTCCACCTATCCTCTCCTCTATCCATCTTCTATCCGCCTCCCCCTCTCTCCCTATTTATTTCAGAACCCTCTTCCCCAACCCCATTTCTGATGAAGGGTCTAGGCCTGAAACGTCAAGCTTTCCTGCTCTTACGATGCTGCTTGGCCTGCTGTGTTCATCCGCCCTACACCTTGTTATCTGAGTATAGATTGTGTTTTTTGGCAGTACAGATTTGATGTTATTGAGGAGTGAGTGGCTGTAAGGACTATACCATCACCCACCACCAATTAATTTTTATTTTGTTCTGAAGCGCAATGGCAGCAGACAGACTACAGATAGAAGGCTCCGTTGTCTAGAGGATGCTTCTAAATATGGTGACCTTCTAGGCCCATCACATCCACCAGCCACATTATCACAGACTGCCTCAGCATCTATGGGGTGACAGTGGGATCCAAAGTTAAGTGGGTTTTAATGGGTGTAGGAGGCAGCTTTTTCCTAGGCTATGGCTTGGCAACAGTGGTGGGGGGTGGGGGGGGTGTAAGAGGCAGAAAGCCTTGCGGATGTGATAAAGGGACTAACAGCAGAATGAGTGAAATTCAGAATTGCCACAACTACTAATGCACAAATACAGTAACAATCCCCAGAGTAAATCCTGTTCACTCACGTTTATCATTCTGAAGGATGATGGGACTGTTTCCTTTCAAATGGCCACTCCTCCATCCTTGTGTTCCAATGACTTGCAGTTCAGGCTGCTGCAGCTCCTCCAATTGCAGGTTTCTTCTCTCCTGCTTTTCATTGCTCCTACGATCACAGACTCTCTCTCTGGTGGAGCAGCAAGATCAGGAGAGGAGGAACCTGCAACTGGAGGTGCTGGAGTGCAACCAGCAGCTTGGGAGAAGCCGAATCTGTAATTTGAGTAGACCAGTCTCTCCCTGCACTTTCTGACTGCAGAACTGTGATTTTTTTTTAGAAACCCCATTCAAAAGATCGGAAAAAGTATTTAAAATGGTGGATTTCCAAGATGCAAAAGCTCATAATCTACCAAATGGCTGCAAGTTCTGATCCCTGCAACTTGTGAAGGTAGAATGGCAGGTTGAGCAAATAATTAACAAGTCATACTGAATCTTGGGCTTTATAAACATAGCTGCATAGTCCACAAAACAAGAATTGTGATGAAAGGTTTTGAAGTGCTGGTTATGCCTCAGCTGTAATATTAGTCCAGACATCTGATGAGGATCAGAAACCCTAAAAATTAACCACTTACTTTTAGATGTTTTCTACACTGTAGATTCCTGGTCAGGGGCCATGTGTTCCAAACCTGTCCAGGAATCCACAATTCCAGCTGTGAAGATTATCCTCATAAAAACCAGGACCCACTTTGCTGCAGTCAGTGTGCCCTGTTCTGTGATTGAAATGTCCAGAAGCACAGGGAGCTGCTTTTACAGCTCCTGCAAAAAGGACAAGTCTATAAAGTAGGAGATAGCAAGAATTACTGATGTTGGAGTCAGAGACAACACAGTGTGGAGGAACGCAGCAGGCCAGGCAGCATCAGAGCAGCAGGAAGCTGACATTTCAGATCAGGACCCTCCTTCAGATATGGGGAGGGGGAAGGGAGCTGGGAAATAAATAGAGAGAGGAGGGGTGGGGCTGGGGAAGGTAGGTGGGATGGTGATAGATGAGTGGAGGTAGGGAGTGGTAGGGATTGGTCAGTGGGATGGGTGAGGCAGATAGGTGGGGAAGCAGGTGGACAGGTTGTGTCAGGTCAAGGAGGTGGGAATGAGAGGGAGGATTGGACATGGGGTGAGGCTGCGGGTGGGGATATTTTAAAACTGGTGAATTCTACATTAAGGCCATTAGGCTGTAGGCTCCCAAAGCAAAATAAGAGGTTTTGCTCATCCAGTTTGCGTGCGGTGTCATTGTGGCATGGGATGAGGTCCAGGATAGACATGTCACCCAGGGAGAGGGACGGGGAGTTAAAATGGTTGGAGACTGGAAGGTGCTGCCATTTGTTGCGAACAGAGCGCAGATGCTCTACGAAATGGTCCCCGAGTCTATGCTTGTCCTCACCGATGTAAAGGAGGCCACTTTGGGAGCAAAGGATACTGTAGACCAAGCTGGAGGATGTACAGATGAACACCTGTCGAATATGAAAGGTTTGCTTTGGGCCTTGGATGGGGGTTAAGGGAGAGGTGTAGGGACAGGTGTAGCACTTCCAAGGGAAAGGTGCAGTTAGTGGGGAGTGTGGAGCAGATGAGGGAGTTGCGGAAAGAGCAGTCCCTCCAAAAAGGCAGATAGGGGCAGGGAGGTAAATATCTCTTTGCTCGTGGGGTCGGATTGCAGGTGGCAGAATTGGCAGCGAATGATATGCTGGATGCGGAGGTTGGGGGGGTGGTATGGACAGAATATGCGATCCCTTACGCCCAATTCCTCCGCCTCTGCCGCATCTGCTTCCAAGATGGAGTATTCCACTCCCGGACATCCCAGATGTCCTCCTATTTCAAGGACTGCAACTCCCTCCTTCCGGTGATTAAAAATGCCCTCACCCGCATCTCATGCATTTCCTGCACTGCCCTCAAACCCCCGCTTCCCCCAACAAGAATAAAGACAGAATACCCCTAGTCCTCACATACCACCGCAACAACCTCCAGATCCAGCATATCATTCTCTGCCACTTTTGCCAAGGGATCAAGGCTGCAGGAGTGGCAGGTTGCCAGTTTTTCTCAATTCAATCCCACAGTGAGGAATCTGAGAGAAGTCACCCCTTAGGCTGGAACAGTTAGAATTGCAAAGAGATGCTCTTCCAGTCATGCAAAGAGATGCTTTTCCAATCACAGATAACAAGGTGTAGAGCTGGATGAACACAGCAGGCCAAGCAGCATCAGAGGAGCAGGAAAGCTTGACGTTTCGGGCCTAGACCCTTCTTCAGAAATGGTTTTTCCGGAAGGAAGAGGGTAACTTCTTCAGGGTAGGCATCCTTAGAAGAGGCTTCGCAGTGGGGTTAAAATTGTTTCAGAGATAGTAGGAACTGCAGATGTTGGAGAATCTGAGATAATAAGGTGTAGAGCTGGATGAACACAGCAGG
>JAHRHZ010000084.1:3120967-3177010 GCA_024137785.1 Ginglymostoma cirratum
CGATGCTGCTTGGCCTGCTGTGTTCATCCAGCTCTACACCTTGTTATCTCAGATTCTCCAGCATCTGCTCTTCCAATCACAGTCTGGTTCCCACCCATGTTTACTGCAAATAGGCTCATCGTGAACCTATCAGCAGCAAATGCAGAGGACAAGTAACTTGTGATTAGAGAAGCAGTGAATGACTGCAGTGACTAAGTCTGTTGAGGCCGGAAAAGGGCTGAAGGTAAGGAAGCTTCAACGTGCACGACCAAAGGAAGCAACAAGGTGAAGTGCGACCACTGATATAGTTCTTGGATCTAAAGGGATCATAGTGTGTAGGGAGAAGTATAGGAACTCAGCTGGATGATCAGCTGTGATCATGTTGAATAGTAGAGCAGATTCGAACAGCCAAGTTGCCTACTCTTGTTCTGTGTTTGTAAGTTCGTAAAACAGAAACGGTTCCAGGAATTAGGGACTTCAGTAATGTCGTTAGATTGCAGCAGCTGAGAATATTCACTTTAGACAAAAGGAAATTGACAGAGAAGTTAATAGGTGTTCAAAATCATGTAGGATCTTAACAGGCTTAAATGATAAATTGTTCCCATTGGTCGAAGAGCCAAGAACCAGAGGATGCTGACTAAAGGTGACTGGCAAAAGAACCAAAAGTGACATGTGGATTTTTTAAACTCAGCAAATGGTTAGCATCTGTTGTGCACTTCTTGAGTTATGATGGTTCAAACGTGATTTTCAAATGGGAATTGGTCAAATTTCTAAAGAGGCAAGATTAGCAGGACTACAAGAAAGGGCAGGGGAGTTGAACTAGTTGAATTACTGTTTCAGAGAACCAGCACAGACATGACAGACTCAGCTGTGTGTCCTGTAGCTATTCTATGATAGTATTATTCACCTTGCAGTTGTGAAGACGTGCTATCCTGCCAGATGTGCTGACTTTCAGAAGAGGTATTAAACCAAGGGTCCTTGAGGGAGTTACAAGATCCCATGGCACTATTTGAAGAAGAGCAAGGAACTTCTTATGATGTCTGGGTCAACATTTGTAACTCAGCCATCAGGAACCAAGAACATATTATCTGTCATTAACATATTGCTGTTGATGGGAGCTTGCTGTGCACACATTGACTCAACATTACATAATGACAGGAATTCAAAAGTACTGCGTTGGTCTGCACACCACTTTGGAAGATCCCAAGGGTCGTGAACGCTTCACTTACAGAGATCCTTGCTTAGTTTTTGCGACGAGGGTGGGGAGGGTTACCTGAGGAAGAAGCAGAGGTAACAGCCCGGCCTTCAAAATGGCAGCACCTCGTTCCCCATGGGCGACATTGGCGGGAAGAGGGACAACTCGATGCAGGCACGGGGCTCTCTGGACTACAATTCCCGGCATCCCATGCGGCAGCGCATGCTCAGTAGCCTCGGGGATGGCCTTCCCGGGACGCACGTGACCAGGAGAGCGGCGGGGGCTGCAACCAGCACCTCGAGGAGAGCCGAGCGCACACTGACAGTGACAGCGACAGCCCCAGGAGCAAGAGCGCTGTCCAGCAACTTCTGCAGCTTAAAACAATTTGCAAAGTGATTCAAAGCGCTCTGTGCACTGGGGCTGCAAAACAGAAATCAGATAAGCAACTCTTATTTTTTTTTCTCTGTCTAAATCAACAAGTTATTTGGAAGAAAGAATAAGGACAGCATCGTTGGATGGAACACTTTTTTGAAATGGTTCGCAATCTCATTAGGTACGGTTATACAGTACGGCGTGATTTTTTTTTGATTTATGCATTCGGGATTTCTAAGTTGCCTGTCAGAGCAATGTCAAACCCAAAAGAAAACGGGGCATTTTTTTCAGTGGGGCAGGATTAAATTTTTAAAACATGTACTTCCGTCTACAGTCTGTTTATTCTGAGAGTTTGTGCAGTTTAAGAGAAGACACCACCTGAAAGACTTTGGAAAATATTGTTGCAAAGAGCTTTGGATTTCCATTTTGTCTTTGAAACCTAGTTCAACCATCCCGCATCATTGTTATTTCCAAATCAGAAATTTCGACTTAAAAATAAATAAAATGCGCCGTCACTTTTTGCATCAAGTTGGTCCCGGCGAGATAATTAAGATGTTCAGCCATTCCATGTTGCAGAAATGTTAATGTGTTTGAAAGAGAATCAGCGGTTCCTCAGCAGAGTTGGAACGCTTTGATTTATCGTTACAGAGTCGCTGTCACTGATTTTCTCGGCCCCATCCTGATCTGAGACGCGAGTTTCAAATTTCACGGCATCTCTAGTAATTTGGCATTTTGATTTCAAAAAGCGATGAGACGCGTTTACCTGTTTTAAAACTGCCGCAGCGTGGCAGTGGTGTGCCTCCAGGCGAGAGCTGTCGGGAACGGCTGCACGATCCAAATGCCTTGGTGACGCTGAATGGGAGGATAGAGTGGTAATGTACAGTACAGTTCCAGCTAACCCGACAGGAAAGACCGGGGGAATGTGTTTACTTAGTTAGCCCTCCCCCAGTTGGTGCAAAGCTAGACAAACTACTGCTATTTCACAATCCCTTTACGGACACCAAAGCTCAGAAATACCCTTTTTTTTTCAATCTGTCTTAGCTGCCTCTAGATTTTGGATCATACAATCAATTGACTATTTACTGCTTGTCGTGTGATAAGTCTATAACTATATCAGAACACTGTATTGAAGACAGAAGTGTAAACCCAAGCATGTTCTAGATTTTTGAAAAATGCCATATATTGTTTTTTATTACAACAAAGCAACAACATGCGTGCCTCATGACCATAGTCCTTGAAAATTGATCTCTGTAAAGTAATTTATTTTCTTCCAAAGTGGTTTGGCTAGTGGCAACTTTGGCTCAAGAGTGGCACTTTTGACAACTGGGTCAGATGGTTGTGGGTTTTAACCCTATCATTATAGACAGGAAGTTGCCCAAGTCACCAAAGTAATTCAAACAGATTGTCCAGTTATTTATTCCTTTGCTGATTGTAGAGTCTTGCTTTGTGCAAATTGGCTGTCATGTTTCCTAATAGCATATACTTAGCACTTCAGCGCTGAATTGGATAGAACACGTTGTGACCTTTAAAAGCTGCTGGAAAAGTGCTTTCTAAGGTAATGCATTTCCTTCGACAAAGGGAGATTTTTATAATTTCATTTAAATGAGAATTCCTTGAAAATAGATTCTTTTGTAGCAATTGCAGGAGTATTTATAATTACTTGTTCATAATTTTCATGTAATATGCTTAAATGTTAGCATTCAGTGATGAATTTAATTCAGGGACCTGCTTTTGAAGTTTAATCTAGAACACTTGTAGAATCAGGGTTGGGTCAAAGGATGAGAGAATTGCAAATGTTGAAGCCTTGATCAAAAATAAAGATAAGCCCAGCAATTTATAAGCTATCAGTTTAACCTTGGTGGTGGGAAGGCTTTCAGATACAAATGTTGGGGAGAAATTTAGGAAAGTGCAATACAGACTTGAGGAAAAATTTGTGTTTAACCAACTCAACTGAGTTTTTGAATGAGATAAGAGGGATTGATGAGGGTCACGTGTTTGATGTGGTGTATATGGACTTCCAAAAGGCATTTGCTGAAGTGCCACATAATTAGCTTGTTTGAAAAGTTAGTCCCTGAAGCAAATAGCAAACATGGATTATGGAGTTGTCTGAGTTACAGGAACTAGACAGTATTAGTGTAGTAGGCGAGGCAATGGCCTAGTGGTATTATCATTGGACTATTAATCCAGAAATTCACCTACTGTCTCAGTGACTTGGATTCAAATCATGCCTTCACAGAGGGTGGAATTTGAATTCAATGAAGAATGTGGAAATAAAGGTCTAATGATGACCATGAAATCATTGTCACTTGTCCCATCTGGGTCACTAATGTCCTCTAGGGAAGGATACTGCTATCCTTAGCTGGTCTAACCTACATGTGACTCCAGACCCACAACAATGTGGTTGACTCTTAACTGCCTCTGGGCAATTGGAATGGGCAATAAATGCTGGGCTAGCCAACGATGCCTACATCCCGTGAATGAATAAAAACAACTTGTTTTTGGGACTGGAGAAATTATTTATGATGGGGTTCACAGTCAATACTAAGTCCCCGAATTTAGCACTGTTTCTTGACACAGACCTTAGTGATGGCACATTTGCAAAATTTACAAGTGAGACTAAACTTGGGAGATTGTGATCTGTGTGGAGGATAGTGATAAACTTCAGGAGGCTATCAATAGGCTGGTGGAATGGGCAGACAAGTGTCTGATGAAATCTAATACAGAGTAATGTGAAGTAATAAAAACAAAAATAACAATATGAAGTAAAAGGTACAATTCTAAAAGGGCTGTAGAGAATCACCCACTAGTCATCCTATGATCTTATACCTCTTACTAATGATGATATAACGTAGCTTATTTACATTATCACAATAACCATTTACAATAGTACCCTGGGGTTGTGTGGGTGTAGAAGAGTGGTGGCTCTTGTGGTGCACTGATCCATATCTCTGGGCCAGGAGGTCATTCAAGTCCCATCTGCACAAGAGTTGTGTGATAACTTCTCTGAAGAGGTTGATTATATAATACCTACAATGTCAGGGGGTGCCATCCCTTTAAGTTGAACCAGCTTCTGTTTTGTGAGATTGTTTTGCTCTGCACATTTGCTTTTAGCCTGAATGCATCGTTTGTGCGAAGAAAGAACCACTTAATATTGTTAGAAGCAGTTACTGGATCTGGAGCTCAGTAGAAGAAAGATTTTGCTTACGCCATTACCGAATCAAAGCTTTCTGAGAGCAGATTGGAATAGGAAAGATGCAGAAAGGGATGGAGAGAGACGGTAAAGGAAAGGAACAGATATCAAATAATACATGGCTCAGTGGAAGCACTATTCCAACAGTCAGAAGATTGTGAGCTACATTCCAAAGAAAACAGATCATCTAGTCTGACACTCTACTACTGTACTAAGGGTGTACTGCACTGTCAGAGGTATTGTCTTTTGAATGGGTCATTAAACTGGGATCCTTTCTCCCTGCTATTGTGATTTGAAAAGATCTCCTGGCACTTGCTGATAAAGGACAGGAGTTATTCCAAGTGTTCTGGCCAACATTTATCCCTAAACTGTGATGCGTTCCATTTTTATGTATGCAATTTATTCTGTAGGAGTTCACACTTGTCGGACAATTTAACTTTCAGGGAACAGACATTCCATGGGGTTGCCATGTGAAACTGTTCCAATATGTTGGTTACATTCATTCATAAGTAAGAACAATGCCGGGTCTTGTTGCAAAGTTTTCAAAACGTTACTCAAAATAGTTTCTTGGTCACTGAAGAACGGTTCCAGGGTTTCAATTAATTGAAGAAGAAGACAGACAGAGGTGGAGACAAACTCCACGCAGAAAACAACTAATGAGATGTAATGCTGAGAGGCAACTTAGAGCCACTAAGTCTATGCAGTCAGATCTCAGGGAGAAGTTTTAGGAATCGGTCCGTGCATAATTAATACAAGGTAATATAATTGGGGCTCATTGAGAAGTCAAGAGAAGTTGGATAGTTGGTGCAGTCAGAACACAGGAAAGAATTCTAGGAGTCAATAATTGCAGCTAAATGTTAGATCTTGGGCTCAGGAAGTGTCCTGGGACCCTCAGAGGAGACCTTATGCAATTAATAGTTTAGTGCAGTGCTGAGCACATGTCAAAGAAACCCACAAGCTGTAATTGCTTGGTGCACCTGTGCAAGATTGGAGCTCAGGAAACAAATCCAGGGGCAGGAATAACTTGTTGAAGCACTTTTCTTTACAAAAAAAAAGCTGAATTGTGCCTGCTGGTAAATTGTATTGAAATGTTTAACATTATTTTTCTATTGTCATATTTCAATCTAATTAAATCTAGTTAAACCAATTTAATTACCCAATATCCTTTAACAAACTCACCCCTTTACCATCTTCGTACCTAAAGTTTAAACCCTCTAATAGTATCAGAGGGAATATAAACACCTCCCTACACCTACTACCTTAAGTCAACATCTGATTTCCTGGGCTAACATCATGTCTGATTTCAAGTTTTAATCTCCCCTTTAAACAACAGGCTACCTTACCTCCTTTCCAGTTCACTTGTGCAAACATGGGTGGCACTTAATGCCATGCATAGAGGGTGAGCTGTAAGTTTGGCAGGCAGAGGGGAGAGAAAAGGGAAGAATTTATAACAATACACAAAGGTCTTCCTGACTGCCCCTGAATAAGTCAGGATCATCTGTGTGGAGGACAGCAATCTTGCCCAGAGACCAGTTAAGGCATTCAAGTGGCCAGATAAGGGTCTCATTCCTGCAACTGCTGGTATTCAACTGGTCGCAGAAATGGATGTATAGGGATGCCTGTAGCCTTGTTGTTGGGGGAGTCCCTTCTTCTCCAATATTCAAAGTCCAAACAAAGTCCAACAACAACTTCCACCCGTGTAAAGGAAGCCTGTGGAAATCACCCCTACATTTGACAATGACTCCACAACCCGTTTCCTACACTAAGGGGGCCTCCTTAATTGGCCCTGAGGTCCTGCTCCACTCACCTTCCCTTCACAGCTCCAAGGGCAATCTTCAGCCTCCTGGCCTCACTGCAGTACCAGCAGTGACCAATACTCACAATGCTGCCAGACTTGGGTTAGCCAGCAGCTCTTGGGGTGGGGAATAACAAGCCTGCACCAATCAATCCAGCTGGGAATTGTCTCTGTAGGAGCCGTGAACCCTGTGTGTGGGCTGCATTATCCATACTTAGTCCTGATGGGGCCTCGTGGATATGTGGCTGTGAGAGATAGTCACTGGGGCTCGAGTCGGCACACAGGCCCACTGCCATAACCTTCAAATTCTACCTCCACTCTTCATTCTATTCACTGGATCAAACCCTTTCACCTCAATTTGAACCATTCATTCATCTGTCTTGTGAACAGACACTTTCTGTATTCTGATTAGCATCTCTAACTGATTAACAATTCATCCCTAACATTGCCTTGGTCATAGAACATAGAACATAGAACATTACAGCGCAGTACAGGCCCTTCGGCCCTCGATGTTGTGCCGACCTGTGAAACCAATCTGAAGCCCATCTAACCTACACTATTCCATTATCATCCATATGTTTATCCAATGACCATTTAACTGCCCTTAAAGTTGGTGAGTCTACAACTGCTGCAGGCAAGGCATTCCATGCCCTGACTACTCTCTGAGTAAAGAATCTACCTCTGACATCTGTCCTATATCTATCACCCCTCAATTTAAAGCTATGTCCCCTCATGCTAGCCGTCCCCCTCCGAGGAACAAGGCTCTCACTGTCCACCCTATCTAATCGTCTGATCATCTTGTATGTCTGTATTAAGTCACCTCTTAGCCTTCTTCTCTCTAACGAAAACAGCCTCAAGTCCCTCAACCTTTCCTCATAAGACCTTCCCTCCATACCAGGCAACATCCTGGTAAATCTCCTCTGTACCCTTTCCAATGCTTCCACATCCTTCTTATAAATGCGATGACCAGAACTGCACGCAATACTCCAAGTGCGGCTGCACCAGAGTTTTGTACAGCTGCAACATGACCTCACGGCTCCGAAACTCAATCCCTCTACCAATAAAAAACCGAACACACCGTACGCCTTCTTAACAACCCTATCAACCTGGGTGGCAACTTTCAGGGATCTATGCACATGGACACCAAGATCTCTCTGCTCATCCACACTACCAAGAATCTTACCATTAGCCCAGTACTCTGTATTCCTGTTACTCCTTCCAAAGTGAATCACCTCACACTTTTCTGCATTAAACTCCATTTTCCACCTCTCAGCCCAGCTCTGCAGCTTACCTATGTCCCTCTGTAACCTGCAACATCCTTCCGCACTATCCACAACTCCACCGACTTTAGTGTCACCCACAAATTTACTAACCCATCCTTCTACGCCCTCATCCAGGTCATTTATAAAAATGACAAACAGCAGTGGCCCCAAAACAGATCCTTGCGGTACACCACTAGTAACTGAACTCCAGGATGAACATTTCCCATCAATCACCACCCTCTGTCTTCTTACAGCTAGCCAATTAGGTCATCAATATCTTAAACACTATTAAATACTGTCCCTTCTTGACACTTTATTCCAGTCACTAATCTGCTCTATGGCCTTTCTGTTCAGATTATAAATACTTTTCTCTGAATTCCCCCTTTCTCTTTTTAGTTACTTCCTCCCTGAGTTAATTCCATTCTTCAGCCTAGTTTGAGTGGTATCTGTCTTAAATCAATTGCTTATCTATTAAATGCAGAAATGCAAGAGGCCTCTAACCATGTGCCTTTAGCCTCTGAGCCAGAATGTTTGCAGGCTCTAAATGACTTACCCAAGAATTGCTCAACAGCAATTAGAATTGGTAGCTTTGATGAGATGTGTCCAAACATTTGCAGAAGAATGGCTTGTGCTTTTTGCTCATACACAAATGCTTATTGATAATATTTTGTTAGATAAGGATATGAAACTTTATGGAACCAAGGAGGGTAGATGGAGGTGAGATTTGGATCAACCGTGACTTCATTTGAATGACAGAACAGGCTTGAGGGGCTGAATAGTCTTCTCCTGTTCCCATATTAGTTCTAAGACTCTTGTGATGATGTTCCATAGACAATGAATTATTTCCTCAAAGCACAAAAGTGTAGCATTTTGTTGGTGTGAAGAGTGATATCTTTTGACAATGCATTCACAATAACTTTGTGAATAACAACTGCTCTTTATGCTTGTACAGTTGGGTTGAGGCCATAATCAATTGAAACAGTGTCTTACTGAATGGCAGAGCCGGCTCAAAAAGCTGTATAGCCCATTGCCCCTAAATCACTGCTTTATAAGTTAATTTCTCTGAGCAAACTATATTTACTTCTACAAACTCATTACAGAAGACAAGGTGCCAGAGATTTTAAAACTCATAAATAGATAAATCCCTGGGACTTGATCAAGTGTGTCCCAGAACATTGTGGGAAGTTAGGGAAGAGATTGTGGAGCCCTTTGCAGAGATATTTGTATCTTCTACAGCCATAGGTAAGGTGCTAGAAGACTAGAGGGTGACTAATGTTGTGCCATTGTTTAAGAAAGGTTGCAAGGAAAACTAGGGAGCTACAGACCATTGAGTCTGATATCAGTGTGGGTACGTTGTTGGAGGGGATTCTGAAATATAGGATTTATAGCATTTGAAAGGGCAAGGACTGATTAGAGATAGTCAGCATGGCTTTATGCATGGGAAATCTTGTCTCTCAAATTTAATTGAGTTTTCTGAAGAGGTTACCAAGAAGATGGATGAGAGCAGAGCAGAAAATGTTGTCAACATGGACTTTATCACAGCCTTTGACATGGATAGCAAAGTTAGATCACATGGGATCCAGGGAGAGAGAGCCAGTTGGATACAAAATTGATTGCATGGTTGAACACAGAGGGTGGTGGTAAAGGGTTATCATTCAGACTGAAGGCCTGTGACCAGCAGTTTGCTGCAAGGAATGGTTCTGGGTCCACAGCTGTTCATCATTTATATCAATGAATATAGGAGGTATGGTTAGTAAGTTTGTGGATGATACCAAAATTGGTGGTGTAGTGGATCGTGAAGATGGTTATCTAAGAGTACAATGAGATCTTGATCAGATGGGCCAATGGGCTGAGGAATGGCAGAGGGAGTTTAATTTAGATAAATGCAAGGTGTTGCATTTTGTTAAAGCAAACCAGGGTAGGACTTACACAGTTAATGGTAGGGTGCTGGGGAGTGTTGTTGAACAGAGGGACCTAGGGATTCAGGTACATAGTTCTTTGAGAGTGGCGTTGCAGATAGACAGGGTGGAGAAGAAGGCATTTGGCACGCTTGGCTTAATTGGTCAGAGCATTGAGTATAGGAGTTGGAATGTCATGTTGTGGCTGTACAAGACATTGATGAGGCCACTTTTACAATACTGTGAACAACTCTGGTTGCCATGCTGTAGAAAGGATGTTATTAAACTAGAAAGGATACAGAAAAAAATTACAAGGTTGTGGCCAGGACTGGAGGGTTTGAGTTATAACAAGAGGTTGGATAGGGTGGGACTTTTTCCCCTGGAGCATCGCAGGCTGAGGGGTGGCTATATAGAGGTTTCTAAAATCATGAGGGGCATGGATAGGGTAAATAGTCAAGGCCTTTTACCAAGGGAGGGGAGTCCAAAACTAGAGGTCATAGGTTTAAAATGAGAGGGGAAACATTTAAAAGGGACCTAAGGGGCAACTTCTTCACACAGAGGGTGTTGTGTGTATGGAATGAGCTGCCAGAGGAAGTGGTAGAGGTGGGTGCAATTACAACATTTAAAAGATATTGAAACAGGTGTATGAATAGGAAAGGTTTAGAGGGATAGAGGCCAAACACAGGCAAATGGAACTAATTCAGTTTAGGATACCCATTTCCGTGCTGCATGACTCTGTGGCTCATTCTTTTAATTAAATTTTTATTTAAAGCCCTATGCATAGCTCTAGTTATTCAATTCACCAGAACACTGATCCCAGGCCAGTTTAAGTACAACAACAACTTCCTCTTCTCCCAGTAAACTCCTCATGATTTGAAACCCCTTTCTCCTACACCATTCATTGAAGCCCATCTTGAAATCTGTGATCTTATCTATCCGGTGCTATTCGCACTTGATTTTTGTAGTAATCCAGATATCTTTTGAAGTTCTGATTTTTAACTCAGGCTTTACGTGCTCAAATGCTTTGCACAGAGCATCATTTCTCAGTCGAACTATTGACAATAACCAATCCTCCTCCAACTGCAAAATCTTATCCAGGAGATGGTCTTAGCCTGGGGTACAGCCTTTGACTGGCTGCACAGTACAGTATCCCTCCCTCCCGACTATACTGTTCCTGAACGGCCGCACTGTCCCTTTCACTCCTCCTATTTGAATGACCTCTTGTCCAAGGATGGCATTGTCAGAGGCAGTAAGGTCTATGTAGCTGTTGATGTGAGCAAAGGCTGATTCTCCTCCAGCAAGGCACCTGGGTTGCACATTCCTCAACCAGACCTTCAGTTGCACCATCCTGTCCCTGACAACGAGGAAGGCTTACTTTCACAATCTTGTCCTTTTACATCTTTGTAAAAGCTGTAAGGGGCTACATGTATTTTTCTTTTCTGGACTCTAAGCTGTAATGGAAATCCGTTACTGCCAAGTAGTTGAAATTTCAGGAGAACCTTCTGACTTGAAAAATCAAGTGGTGCCCATTTTTAGCTAAAAAAGACAATGTTGCTATTAGGCACATTATTGAGTCAGTGAGGCACCAGATGTTTTTGAGTTTAGAAACTATGACAGCACTCAGATTTGTCAAACAGACATTTACTACAGACCAGTAAAGAGCCAGCAACATCAAGAGCCAGCAAGCAGAAAACATCTTTCTTCCTTCCCCCATGTGAGAGAAAAGATTAAATAAAAACAAAACACTTAAAATAAATAATTCTAATAGAAGAAAAGACCTAGGCTCACCAATCCATTACCTAAGTGATGAATGACCATCACTCTATAAACAACAGCATGTCATCATTGCTAAGATCAATAGGAGTAGAGAGAGAGAGACACAGACACACACGCACAATCTGACCCTCCTTTGCGATGTGGATTTTTGATCTCCTGAATTTTGTTTTCCCTGTCTATTTTCTTCCGTCCACAATATTTGTGTCAAACCGTTTGTCTTCTATCTGTCTTATTTGTAAAGGAGACTGTATTTGGGAACTTAAAACCAATTTAGTTTGCACAGCACCAGATAAGTAGTAGGAACATATAAACAGGAGTAGACATGCAGCCCTTTGATCCTGCCCTGCCATTCAATGTTATCACGGCTGATCAAACACTTCACACCTTTTATTCACCCGTCCCCATAACCTCTTACGCCAGCAGTAATCAGAAATCTATCAATCTCTACCTTAATCGCACTCAGGCTAAACTTCTACAGTATTCCGTGGTAGAGAATTCCAAAGGTTCATAACCGTCCGAGTTTAAAAAAAAAAATTCTCCAAATCTCAGATTTAAGTGAGGTATTTTGAAATTATTCCATCACCCTACCCCGCACCCCCCGCCCCACTGGACTTCCCAACCAGAGGAAACATCTTACCTGCTCCTACCCTGTCTAGCCCTTTAAGTATTGTGTAGGTTTCAATGTGTTCACATCTCATTCTGCAAAACTCTAGAGAGTTCAGGTCCAGTTTGCCGTTCATTTTTCCATTGGACAGTCCCACTAACCCAGGACCAAGTCTGATGAATTTTTGTTGCGTTGCTCTATGGTAATAGCATCTTTCCTGAGATAAGGAGACCAAAGCTGCACACAGTATTGCGGTCTAACCAAGCACCTATACAATTGAAGCGAGATTTCACAACCCCTGTGCTCAAATCCTTTCGTAATAAAGGCTAACATTCTGTTAGCATGCTGTATTTGCCTGTTAATCATCATTTACTTATCAGCAAGGACACCCTTGTACATCTGAATTTTCTAATCTCATTCCATTTAAAAAATACTCTGTTCATCTGTTTCTCCTACCAAACTAGATGACCTCATATTTTTTGAAGATTATATTCCATCTGCCCATTCGCTCAGCCTGTCCAAATCCTCTTGAGGCCACTTTACATTTTCCTCACAACACATATTTCCACTTAGCTTTATATCATCTGCAAATTTGGAAATATTACATTTGGTTCACACATCCTTATTGATGCATGTTGTGAACAGCTGGGACCAAGTACTGAAACTTGCAATACTCCAATAGTCACATTCTGTGTTTTCTGTCTGTAGCCAATCATTAATTCATGCCAGTACATTACCTCCTACCATGTGCTTTAAATTTTCTAATAATCTCTTGTCATTTAGAAAATGCCTTCTGAAAATCTAAGAATTCTACGTTAAACAGTTCACCTGTATCAGTTTTGTTCATAACATCTTCAAAAAAAAGTTTGTCAAACATGATCTCCCATTCGCAAATCCATGCAGACGATGCTCAATCAGATTATTATCAATGAGGTGTCTATTATCCATCCTTTATAATAGATTCTAGCATTTTCCCTATTGCTGATGGAAGCTGATGGGTCTGTAGTCAATTATTTTCTCTCTTGCTCCCTTCTTAAATAGTGGGGTGACATTTGCTGCCTTCCAATCTGCAGAAATCATTCCAGAATCTATGGAAGTTTGGAAGACAATCACTAATACATTGAATATGTCCATTGGCAACTCCTTCAACACTCCGGGATATAGACCGTCAGGTCATGGGATTTATGAACTTTGAGCCTCCTTAATTTCTCCAGTATAAATTTCTTACTAATGTTAAATTCCTTCAACTCTCAGTCCCCCTAGCCACTTGGAACTCCAGTTCTGGAAGATTTCTTGTATAAATTAATCAGTAAGCTTCTCTATGTCTCCATTTCTCTATGTCCCATTATAAATGTTTACAGACTCTGCCTGTAAAAATCTGAAATAAAAAGCTGTTCGCTCATGGCAAACATGTATTCACTGCCAATTGACAAAAATCTATCTGGCTCACTGACATCCTTTAGGGAAGGAAGTTCTGCCCTTACTTGGTATGGCCTACATGTAACTCCAGACCCCCAGCAATGTGGTTGACTCTCAACTGGCTTCTGGGCAGTTATGGAGGGAATGAAAAGTGCTGGTCTAGTCAATGAAGCCCACATCCCACGAACAAATAAAATGTATCTATCTGGCCTGTGCATTTGGAACAAGTCCATCCTAATTTAACTTTTATCATTTTTCCTGACTTCTTATTGATGCACTACAGCAATTAAACATTTTGACATTCCCTTTCACACGCAGCTCACATTTGTCCAACGTCCTAAGCTGCTGTGTGGCCTTGACATCTTCCTTTAGACTTCTAATTGTCCCCACACTTGAACCATTAATCCCAAACTCTTCCCACAACACTCACTATTTGGCATTTTTATTTAAAGTCTTATTCATAGCCCTGGTGATTCAATTCTTCAGGACACCAATCTCAGCCTGGTTTAAATGCTTCCTCTTTTCCCGGGTAATATACCCCATGAATTGAAACCCCTGTCTCCCACACCATCCATTGAACCCCATTATGAAATCTCTGACCTTATTCAACCAGTACTATTTGCGCATGATTTACAAAGTTATCATAGAATCCCTAGGGTGTGAAAGCAGGCCATTTGGCCCATCGAGTCTGCACTGACCCTCTGAAGAGGGTCCAGTCCCACCCAGTCCCATACACCCACTCTATCCTTGTAACCCTGCATTTCCCACGGCCAATCCACCTAGTCTGCACATTCTTGGATACTATGGAAAATTTGGCATGGCCAATCCACCTTACCTGCCTGTCTTTGGACTGTCGGGGGAAACCGGAGCACCTGGAGGAAACCCACTCAGACATGGGGGACAATGTGCAAACTCCACGGAGACAGTTGCCCAAGGCTTTAAATGAACCCAGGTCCCTGGTGCCGTGAGGCAGCAGTGCTAACCACTGAGCCACCGTGCTGTCCCAGATACCTTTGTGGTTCTGATTTTTAACCTGGGCTTTATCTACTCAAAACACTTTGCACGGAACATCATTTCTCAGTTAGCCCTGGATACAGCCTTTGTCTAGCTGCACAGTTCAGTATCCATCCCTCTGACTATACTGTTTCCTAAACAGCCACACCATCCTCCCTTTTGTATGACCTCTTGTACAAGGATAGCATTGTCAGTTTGCTCGTTCAGAGTCAGTAAGGTCCCTGTAGCTGTTGATGTGGGCAAAGGCTGATACTTCTCCAGCAAGGCACCTGGGTTGCACATACCAGTCCAACCCTGAGTCATGCCATCCTGACCATGAGACAGATCTGTACCACCTTGGGTGGTGTTATTACATCCAGGATCAGCGTGACCAGTTAACTCCCTGATGGCCCACAATGCTCATACATGAACCCCAACTGAACAACTCCAACTGAGGTTTCTTGAAATTCTTAGTGTAGACGTGTTTGTCCAGGATTGCAATATCTTCCACAGACCAGCAAGTACTGCATTTGCTGCACACCACCCAGACAACATGGCATTATGTATTAATTAATTATTCTATATATTTATCCAACTCAGTTTATGGTTTTTAATTTTTGAATTCCATCACTTGATCAGCTTTAAGTAATGGATCACTCTGCATCTGCTCTGTTCTGCTGACAGGACCATGTAGAGAAGGATTTACTCTCTATCTAATCCCGTGCTGTTTAAACATGTGGAGAAAGCTTTACTCTCTACGTAACCCCACGCTGTACCTGTCCTGGGAGAGTTTAATGGAGGACAGTATCAAGAGAGTTTTACATCCTTCTTAAGAGAGCAGAGAGCTTTACTTGTAGTTTAAAAGAGTAGAAGGAACTTTATTCTGTATTTAATCCTCTGTACCTGTCCTGGGAGCTTTACTCCATATCTAACATGGGCAGTATGTGCACTAGGAGTGTTTAATGGGACAGTGTAGTGCTTTACTCCTACCTAACCTCTGCTGTTGTTGCCCTGGCATTCTGAGGTGAGTTAGTTTTTCCATTCTCCAGCTCTAATATCCAACTGTGTTATCAGTGGAAACAATCTGAAATGAGTATGACCTCATCGCTCTGTTTTGTCTTTGTGCAGATGGAGGAGGTTGGGATGAATGATTGAATGAGGTGATGACAATGTCATAACAAAACCAGCCACTGGGAGCTGCACTTATGACACCGAAAATGCTGAGGCACTCCATCAGAGTCATCTGTGAGTAGATATAACTTAGTTCCCATAAGCAAGTGGTTTTGACTCAACTTCAGTAACAATTTGTGAAGGATTGTGACTTTCGCCAGCACCAGCATTGCATGCTTGCTTTCAAATGCCTTCAAAGCTCCCTGTCTCTGTATTCTCCCCCACCAGGCCTGCAACGCTCTGAGATACCTGTGCTGTTTTAACTCAGGAACTGGGAAATAAGAAAGGGATGATCATCTTATTGGGATTGTGCTATAGACCCCCCAGCAGTCAGCAGGAAACTGAGAAACATGTTTGTCAGGAGATCTCAGTTATCTGTAAGAATAGTAGGGTGGTTATGGTAGGCGATTTGAACTCACCAAACATAGACTGGGACTACCGTAGCATTAAGGACTTGGATGGAGAGGAGTTTGTTAAGTGTGTATGAGAAAATTTTCTGACTCAGGATGTACCTACTAGAGAAGGTGCAAAACTTGACATAGTCTTGGAAAATATGGCAGGGCAGGTAACTGAGGTGTCAATGGGGAATCACTTTGGGGTCAGTGACCAGAATTCTATTCGTATTAAATTAGTGATGGAAAAGGATAGACCAGATCTAAAAGTTAAAGTTTTAAATTGGAGGAAGGCTAATGTTGACAGTATTAGGCTAGAACTTTCAAAAGTTGACTGGGGGGAGACGTTCGCAGGTAAAGGGATGGCTGGAAAATGGAAACCTTTCAAAAATGAGATAATGACAGTCCAGAGACAGTTCGTTCCTGTTGGGGTGAATAGCGAGGTTGGTAGGTGTGGGGAATGCTGAATGACTAGAGAAATTGATGTTTTGGTCAAGAAAAAGAAGGAAGAGTTAAGGAGAATCCAAAGGGATTCTACAAATACACTAAGATCAAAAGTGTATCTAGGGAGAGAATAAGGCCCCTTAACGATCAGCAAGGTCACCTATGTGTAGAACCACAAGCGATGGGGAAGATACTAAATCAGTATTTTGTATCAGTGTTTACTGTGGAGAAGGATATAGAAGATAGTGAGCGTGAGGAAATAAATGGCGACATCTTGAAAAATGTCCGTATTACAGAGGAGGTGGTGCTGTATGCCTTAAAATGCATAAATCCCTGGGACCTGATCAGGAGTGCCCTCGGACTCTGTGGGAAGTGAGGGAAGTGATTGCTGGGTCCCTTGCTGAGGTATTTGTATCATCGATAGCCCCAGATGAGGTGCCAGAAGACTGGAGGCTGGCTAATGTGGTGTCACTATTTAAGAAAGGTGGTACGAAAAACCCAGGGAACTATAGACATCATTGGTGGGAAAGTTGTTGAAGGGAATCCTGAGGGATTGGATTTACATATATTTGGAAAGGCAAGGACTGATTAAGGATAGTCAACATGTGTTTACGCATGGGAAATCGTGTCTCACTAACTTAATTGTGTTTTTAGAAGAAGTAACGAAGAGGTTTGTTGAGGGCAGAGTTGTGGACATGGTCTATATGGATTTCAGTAAGGCATTCAACGAGGTTCCTCATGGTAGACTGTTAGCAAGATTAGGTCACACAGAATACAGGGAGAACTAGCCATTTGGATACAGAACTGGCTCAAAGGTAGAAGACAGTGGCTGGCGGTAGAGGGCTGCTTTTCACACTGGAGGCCTGTGACCAGCAGTGTGCCACAAGGATTGGTGCTGGGTCCACTGGTTTTCATCATTTATGTAAATGATTTGGACGGGAACATGAGAGATACGGTTAGTAAGTTTGTAGATGACATCAACGTTGGATGTGTTGATGGACAGCAAAGAAGGTTATCTTTGAGCACAATGGGATCTTGATAGGATGGGCCGATGGGCTAAGGAGTGGCAGATGGAGTTTAATTCAGATAAATGTGAGGGCTGTATTTTGGAAAGGCAAATCAGGACCTACTTATACACTTAATGGTAAGGTCCTGGGGAGTGTTGCTGAACAGAGACTTTGGAGTGCAGGTTCATAGTTCCTTGAAAGTGGAATTGCAGGTAGGTAGGATAGTGAAGAAGGCTTTTGGTACGCTTGCCTTTATTGGTCAGTACATTGAGTATAGGTGCTGGGGGGTCATGTTGCAGGACATTGGTCAGGCCTATTGGAATACTGTGTGGATTTCTGGTCTTCCTGCTATCGGAAGGATGTTGTGAAACTTGAAAGGGTTCGGCAAAGATTTACAAGGATGTTGCCAGGATTGTTGGGTTTGAGCTATAGAGAGAGGCTGAATAGGCTGGGGCTATTTTCCCTGGAATGTCGGAGACTGAGGGGTGTCCTTATAGATGTTTATAAAAATCATGAGGGCATGGATACGGTAAATAGACAGGTCTTTTCCCTGGGGGGTGAATGAGTCCAAAACTAGAGGGCATAGGTTTAAGGGGAGAGGGGAAAATTTAAAAAGATCCTAAGAGGCAGCTTTTTCATGCAGAGGGTGGTGCGTGTATGGAATGGGTAGCCAGAGGAAGTGGTGGAGGCTGGTACAATTACAACATTTAAAAGACATATGGATGAATACATGAATAGGAAGGATTTAGAGGAATGTGAGCCAAATGCTGGCAAATGGGACTAGATTAATTTGGGATATCTGGTCGGCATAGCTGAGTTGGATCCAATGGTCTGCTTCCTTGCTGACATCTCTATGACCCTATGACTCTATTGTCTGCTAAGCATGCACATTTTTAATTGCTGCACTGTTGACTTCCATGTCTTCCATTGCCTACAGCCTAAGCTTTGAAATCTGTTCCCTGAACTGCTGCCTCTCTCGTCTCTGTTGACTGTGCTGCCACCAGTACCTTTCCAAGCACCTTTATCTCCAGGTCCCATATAGTCTAGTGTGTATGAAGATAGCCGCCTTCTGGTCTAACTACATGTGTATCTTGTAGTAAACAACATACAGTTTATTACATCACTGCAGTTATTTTAATGTTACAACGATATGGTATACACTGTTACAGAGACTGTCAGGAAGACCTGGCCTTAGGCTCTGACTGTTTCAAGGTTTTTAGTTAGTCTTCCATCAGACCTGATGGCATTATGACAGTGGTGGGGCCTTGCAGCATGCCAGCAGTATTAAATATTTCAGACACATATACAACAGCCTCGTTAAGGAGCTCCTTACATCCGGTCTTCCTGATCAAACCAAAAACCAAAACAACTGCAGATGCTGGAAATCTGAAACTAAAGCAGAAATTGCTGGAAAATCTCAGGTCTGGCAACGTCTATGGGGAGAAATCAAAGTTAACGTTTCGGTGCAGTGATCCTTCTTTCTGATCAAACCTTTTGTTCATCTGACCTAATGTCTCCTCCTTTGCATCCATGGCAGATTTTGACTGATTATGCTGATGTATGGCGCTACGTTTATCTGCATTAAGGTGCCATATAAATGCAAACTGTAGGTGTTGAATGCTTTTATTTTGCTATGCACACATATCGAATACACATCTAAAGTCACTCTACTGGGGCAGGGGTGGAGAGTTATCACTGGAGACCTGCACTAGGGCTGGTGTTCGTTACTGGGGGAGGTTCCAAACCCAAGATCGCTTCCATCTAGAAGGACAAGGGCAGCAGAAACATGCCAACACCATCACCAGCAAATTTCCCTCCCAGCCACTCACCATCCTGACTTGGAAACATATCGCTGTTCCTTCGGTGTCGCTGGGTCAAAATCTTGGAATTCCCTCCCGAATGATATAATGGATTTACCTACAGCACATGGACTGCAGCGGTTCAAAAGGCAGCTCACCACCACCTTCTCAAGGGCAACTCGGGATGGGCAAGAAATGTTGGCCAGCGATGCCCACATTCCAGGAACGAATTGTGTCAGGTGGCTATTTCTGACCAGGGACAAGTTCGAAACTCACTTTTAATGCTGACCTCTGTTTCCCGATCCCAAATTAAAAATCTTAGCCATGGTATCTCTCCACTGATCAGTTTCTAAACATCGCAATGGACGAACCAGGAGGCCCCCTTCCTCTCGGCCCTGTTTCTCCATTTGGGATGCCGTTCCTTGTGTCCAGCTGCAGCAGAAATATCACCAGCAACTTCTTTCCAATCTGAGTTGAGAGGGACAACTTTTCCTTAGCTCTGTGCCAGCCAGAAACACATGCTGCTGTGCTGCTCTGCTGGGATGGAGGCATGTATCCAGCAGCACTGGTCATGTTTGACTGAATGCTACAATCGTTTAAGTAAGTTAGCCTAATGCTGACCGTGACCAATCCCCCTTTCAAAAAAACAAGAATCTTTATTTTCCTCCTTTTGCAATCCCCGCAACCTCACACGGTTAATTGGTTCTGTTCATAGTGTATGCTGGGTGAAAGGGCTGGAATGACAGAGTTGACATGGTCCCTGACTCCTCTGAGACCACAGCTCGTGGAGAAGTTGGCTCAACTCCACGGAGATTGTAGCGTGCCAGGAGACGTGGAGAATGCAGAGTGCAGGCTCACTAACCACAACCCTTATTTGGCACCAACAAAAATTGGAGATGGGTGAATGTGAATGGGGACAGGAACCCAGGAAACGCGCTGACTGCATGTACAGGAAGTGTGTTCAGCTGCAGCTCCTGGTTTGCTGCACGGAGTGTCTGGAATTGTGCACGGACTCACTGTGGAGCATCCATGTGGCTGAGAATGTCGTGGATAGCATGTTCAGTGAGCTGGTCACATCACCAGTAAGGGCTACACAGACAGAGGAGAGTTGGGTGACCACCAGGAAGACGAGTAAATGTGAGCAGGTAGAGCAGGAGTCCCCTTTGGGCATTCCCCTCTCAGAAAGGAATACTTTTTTGGTTGCTGTTGAAGAGAGAATGGCCTCAGGGGCAAACAGCAGCTACCAGATCAGTTGGAACAATGACTGGCACTGTTGTACAGCTGGGATGGTCGAGGTATAGGCGAGCAATGGTGACAGTCAGGGACATGGGTTATTTCTGTGGCTGCAAGCGAGACTTAGGATTGTGTGTTGCCTCCTTGGTGCCAGGGTCAAGGATGTCTCTGAGCGTGTATGGGATATTCTGAACGGGGAGGGTGGTGGTCCATTTGATACCAGTGAAAAAGGGAGAAAGAGAGACGAGGTCCTACAACGGAGGTTCAGGGAGTTATTGTAGGAAATTGAATGAAAAGCAGGACCTCTATCGTTGTAATCTCAGGATTACTCCCTGTACCCAGTGAGGCTAGGAATAGAAAGAAAGCACAATTAAATATGTGGCTTAGAAGCTGGTATAGGAGTGAGGGCTTCTGGTATGTGGACCATTGGTATGTTATCCAGAGCAGGTGGGACATATATGAGAAGGGTGGATTGCACCAAAACTGGGGTGGCACTAATATCCTGGCAGGGAGGTTTGATAGTGCCACTTGGGAGAGTTTAAACTAGTGTGGCAAGGACACAGGAACCAGAGCACTAGGTTAGCAAGTGAAATGACCAAGGGGGAGTCTGAGACTAAAACCAATAAGACTAAGAGGAAGAACTGCCTGTGTGGAAGTTTGCACGTTCCCCCCCCTGTCTGCGTGGGTTTCCTCCAGGTGCTCTGGTTTCCTCCCACAGTCCCAGAGATGTGCAGGGTAGGTGGAATTGCTGCGCTAAATTGCCTGTAGTGTTCAGGGATTTGTAGAGGGTGGGATGCTATGAGGGTCGGTATGGACTTGTTGTACCAAAGGGCCTGTTTTCACTCTGTAGGGATTCTACATGGGCTGGCATGATGGCTCAGTGATTAGCACTGCTGCCTTGCAGCACCAGGGACCTGGGTTCGATTCCACCCTAGAGTGACTGTCTGTGTGGAGTTTGCACGTTCTCCGTGGGTTTCCTCCGGGTGCTCCAGTTTCCTCCCACGGTCCAAAGATGTCCAGGCTGGGTGGGTTAGCCATGCTAAATTGCCCGTAGTATACAGGGATGTGTAGATTAGGTGTGTTTACAGGGATGGGTCTGTGGGTCAGTGTGGACTTGTTGGTCCGAAGAGCCTGTTTCCGCACTGTAGGGATTCTATGAATTTTATGAACAGATAGGGAGAGGTTACTAAGCACAGTGAGACTGGCAGAATGAAGTGTATATGACAGGTAGAGCAGATGAATTTAGAGCTTGGATTAATGTGTATAACTATCATGTTGTAGGTATTACAGGACAACGGTTCAGAGAGCGACAAGACTGGTAGCTTAACGTTCCAGGATTTAGATGTTTCAGGTGAAATAGAGGAGGTGTAAAAGAACTGGGGGAATTTTGTTACTGAACTGGGAGAATATCACAGCTGTACTGTACATCTTGGAGGGGTCATCCAGTGGGGCCATAACAGTCGAGATCAGGAAACGGAAGGGTGAGATCTACTTGGGGTTGTGCTACAGGCCTCCCAACAGCCAGTGGGTAATAGAGAAACAGGTACGTGGACAGATTATGGAAAAATATGAAAACAACAGGTTGTTATGGTGGATAATTTTGCCTTCTCCTCTTTTATTTACTGGGATTCACTGAGCACCAGGGGCTTGGGTGGAGGGTGGTGGTGGAGACAGTGGAGTTTATTATGTGTCCAGGACAGTTTTTTGAAGCAATATGTAAATAATCCAACTAGGAAGGAGACCATGTTAAACCTGGTATTGGGGAATGAACTCGGCCAGGTAGCTGAAGTTTCAGTGGAGGACCTTTTTAGGAACAGTGACTATAACTTCTGTAAGTTTTAAGTTACTTATGCATAAGGAAAAGACTATTCCTCAGGCAAAAGTACTAAATTGGGAGAACGCTAATTACCACAATATTTGACAGGAACTAGGAAATGTAGACTGAGGGCGGCTGTTTGAGGGTAAATCTACATCTGACATTTGGGAATCTTTCAAAGGCCAGTTGATTAGAGTTCAGGACCAGCATGTGTCTGTGAAAATGAAAGATAAGGATGACACGATTTGGAAACTATGGATGATAAGGGAATTTGAGAGCTTAGTCACAAAAATAAAGAAGGCATACATTGGGCTTAGAAAACTGAAGACGAACGCAGCTGTCAAAAAAATGCAAAAAGAGAAGGAAAAAAAAACTCAAACAATGAACTGGGGGGGCTAGAAGGGGTCAAGAAATGTTTTGGCAGACATAAATAAGGGAATACATACATATTTATACATATGCAAGAGGGTAGCTAGGGAAAGAGTAGGCTCACTCAAGGACCAAGGAGGGAATTTATGCATGGAGCCAGAGGGTGTGGTTGAGGCCCTTAATGAATACTTTGCATCATAGAATCCCTATAATGCAGATATAGGCCATTCAGCCCCTCTAGTCTGCACCACCCTACGAACAGCATCCCACCATATCCCCATAACCCCACATTTACCCACCTAGCCTGAACACCTCTGAAGACTACGTGGCAATTTGGCATGACCAATCCATGTAACCTGCATATATCCTGCACCGTGGAAGGAAACCGGAGCACCTGGAGGAAACCCATACAGCCATGACGAGAACGCACAGACTCCACACAGACAGCCATCTAAGGCGGAAATTGAACTGCCTCACAGTTCAACTGGATTGAACTGTGAGGCAGCAGTGCTAATCAGTGAGCTACCATGTATTCACAACAGAGAAGGACATGGTGGATGGCAAGTCTCGGGAGGGGTATGTTGATATTCTGGGGCATGTCAATATAAAAAAGGAAGAGGTACAGATATTTTGAAAAGCATGAAGATAGACAAGTGTCCAGGACCTGATGGGCTCCATCCCAGAAGATTGAGGTGGGTGAGGAAATTACAGGGGCCTTGTGTGAAATCTTTGCATCTTCTTTACTCACAGGAGAGGCCCTAGAGGACTAGAGAATAGCCTACTTTGTTCCTTTGTTTAAGAAAGGCAACAGGGAAAATCCAGGAAATTACAGACCAGTGAGCCTGATGGCAGTGGTAGGGAAATTATTGGAGAAGATTCTTAGGGATAGGATTTACTCACATTTGGAGAAATACGGACTTATTGGCGATAGGCAGTGTGGCTTTGTGTGATGAAGGTTGTGTCTCACAAACTCGATTTGAAGTTTTTTGAGGAAATGATAAGATGATTGCAGAGGGCAGGGTCATATGTGTTGTGCAAAGGCCTTTGACAAGGTCGCTTATGGTAGGCTGATACAGAAAATGAAGTCACATGAATTTTGCAGTAAGCTGTTAAGATGGATATGGAATTGGCTTAGTGTAGAAGACAGAGAGTGGCATTGGAAAGGTGTTTTTCATAGAATCATAGAATCCCAGAATAGAATACCCAAATTTGAACTGGGGACCTCTTGATCGGCAGTCAAATGCCCTACCACTGAGATCTACCCACACCTCACTGACTGAAGATCTGAGGCCAGTGGTATTCGGCAGGAATCAGTGCTGGGACCCCTGCTGTTTATAATAGATATGAAAGTTTAAAGGTGAATGCAGGTGGCATGATTAGTAAGTTTGCAGACGACACAAAAACTGGGGGAGCTGCGGATAGTGAGGAGGATTGTCAGAGAATACAACAGGATATAGACAGGTGGGAGACCTGGGAGGAGGAATGGAAAGTGGAGTTTAATCTGGACAAATGTGACATTGATGCATTTTGGAAGATCTAATGCAGGAGGGAAGTATACAATAAGTGGCAGAACCCTTAGTAGTATCAACATACAAAGGGATCTAGGCATGTATGTCCACAGTTCCTTGAAAGTGGCAACACAAAGTAGGAAAGGTGGTCAAGAAGGCATATAGTAAGCTTGCCTTCATTCGTCATGATGTAGAGTATAAAAATTGGCAAGTCAAGTTGCAGCTGTATAGAACTCTAGTTAGGCCACCTTTAGAATATTGTGCAGAGTTCTGGCCCCCACACTGCCAGAAGGATGAGGAGGCTTTGGAGAGGGTACAGAAACACTCTACCAGGTTGTTACCTGGTTCGGAGGGCATTAGCTATGATGAGAAATCGGACAAACTTGGTTTGTTTCACTTGAACATCAAAAAATGAGGGGTGACCTGATAGAAGCTGATGAAATTATAAGAAACATGGACAGAATGGATAGTCGGAGTCTTTTTCCCAGGGTAGAAATGTCAATTACTAGGGCACATAGGCTTAAGGTAGAGCTTGCCAATTGGACGCCAAATTGGCTTGCTGGTAGGGGAGAGGGGTTGGTGGTGGAATGTGGCTTTTCAGACTGAAAGCCTATGACCAGTGGTATTTCACAGGGGAGTGCTATTGCTTGTCATTTATATAAACAATTTGAATGAGAATATAGGAAGTACGGTTAATAAGTTTGCGGATGACACATAATTTGTGGTATACTAGACAGTGAATTTGGTTATCTAAGATTGCAAAAGGATCTTAGTCAATCGGGCCAAGGGGCCAAGGAGTGGCAGATGGTGTTTAATTTAGATAAATGCACGGTGTTGCATTTTGGTAAAATGAACAAGGGCAGGACTTACACAGTTAATGGTAGGTATCTGTTTGACAATGCTGTCCAGGGCCCTAAGGGTTCAGGTACATAGTTCCTTGAAAGTGGCATCGCAGGTAGACAGGATGGTAATGAAAGCGTTTGACATGCTTGCCTTCATTACTCAGACCATTGAGTATAGGAGTTGGGATGTCATGTCGTGGTTGTACAGACATTGGTGAGGTTGCTTTTGGAATACTGTGTACAATTCTGGTTACCCTGTTATAGGAAAGACATTATTAAACTGATGAAGATACAGAAAAGATTTAAAAGGATGTTACCAGGACTGGAGGGTTTGAATTATAAGGAGAGGCTGGAACTTTTTTCACTGGAGTGTAGGAGTTTGGAGGTAACCTTATAGAGATTTATAAAATCATGAGGGGCATAGATAAGAGGAAGATCAAAGGGCTTTTCCCTAGTGGACATAAGTTTAAAGTGAGAGGAAAAAGATTTAAAAGGGACCTGAAGGACAACTCTGTTTACACAGAGCATGGCTCGTACGTGGAACGAACTGCTAGAGGGAGTGGTAGATGCAGGTACAGTTACAACGTTTAAAAGACATTTAGACAGGTACACGAATAGGAAAGGTTTAGCAGGATAAGGGCCAAATGCAGGTGAATAGATTAGTTTAGTTTGGGAAACTAGGTCAGCATGGACGAGTTGGACTGAAGGGTCTGTTTCCATGCTGTATGACTCTGAGATGTGAGATTTTTTTAACACAGAGGGTGGTAAGTACCTGGAATGGACTGCAAGAGGAGACGGTAGAAGCAGATACAATAGCGACATTTAAGAGGCATCTTGACAAGTACATGAATAGGCAGGAATAGAGGAATATGGATCATGTAGAGACAAAAGGTTTTTGGTTTAGAAAGGCTTCGTGCGTGGATGCATTCTTTGTGGGCTGCAGGGTCTGTTCCTGTGCTTCACTGTTCTTTGTCCTTTCCTTTACATGACGTAGGAGGTACGTGGAAAAGTGGAGATAAGATAGAAGATGAGTCCAAATTGTATTGAATGACAGAGCAGGTTCGAGAGGCTATCTTGTACCTATTTCTTACGTTCCACTTTTCGTTCTGACGTTGGGGTCCCGAAGACTGCAGTGAAGTTTAAACCCTGTTTTCTGAGGTAATAGTGAGGTTGCAGCTTAAATTGCTGACTGTGGTTTGAAATAACCATAAAGTTTGTCAGAGCTCATCGGAGGACAGTTTAAGAGGTAAAAAGATGAGTTGATCATTCAGCTTGATGCAGTGAATGCCAAATGACTTCTACATTTATTTACCCGCAAAATCCACAGTCACTTCAAGTAACCACGGGATGTCAATCATTGTAGAGGGTTTCTGAGCAATGCAGAGAGACATTTAGTGAGTGCAGCTGCTTCGTAGCCAGCTTCTAACAGTCTGATGCTACACACAGCGTTAGGCAGAAAGCAGTCTCCTGCCTTCTCTGCACACAAGGCTACACTGTTATAGATGGAGCACAGGTCCCAGTGCTGGATTACAGCACTCTGGTAGAATATGACTTCCCTCTGAATCTAATTTATGAGCAGCCCAGTAAGAATGTGATTTTAGAACGAAACCCAGGAAAGAAACAGATGTCAACTGACGGCTTGCCTGTAGATATGTTCCACATTCGACATTTATCACAGTGTTTCACAGGGGCATTAATTTACCTGGACAGAAATCTTGGTCTCTGATGCTGCTTGGAAGGGCAAATTAGTAAAAGCCAGCTTGAGTAGGTGCTGGGGGTGAGTGGAAGGAGTTACATGTCCCTCTTTGTTGGGGTAGAGGCGTGCCTGGACATTTGATCAAATGATGCTCTGGCCGCTTAACGTCTGACCCAGTCTCCAGCTCTTTTCCCAAATACCCTTGTCCTCAAGGAATAAGGCTACACTGCTGGAAAATGGCATCGATGGGGAAGATCGGTCATGATCTTATCTGATGTTGGAACAGGCTTCAGGGGCTGAATGGCCTACTCCTACGTCTGTTTGCTGTGTTCCCTTCTGATTTGCCTGACCCCCGAGCGCCAAACCATTTCCGCTGCCTTAAGCCGGGTTGCTGGTCGGATGTACAAATTCATAATGGAAGAGATATTTCTCTGGAGTTGTTGGCAGGAGCCTGGGAGATGAATCACCAATTTTGATAGGCTCCCGCTGAAAGCTGCAGTTTTGGGAGCCCCTAAGCCTCTTGTACATCCATTGCTTTCTGACCTCAACCTCCTCTCTCAGTTATCAGTCAGTAGTTGCACAGGGGTTAGGAGTGAGGTGCTGATCACTGGCTCTGACACTCGGTAGAGGGGGTAAGGTGGGAGAGTGTTCATGCATTGAGTAACCTATTAATCCGAATGGCCAGTGTCCAAAGCAGTCAATTAGAGCATCGTGATTGTCTAGAATAGAATAGAATCACAATTTATTGCCACTTGCATTTATGAAAATACAGTGAAAGTATAAGTTGCCACAACTTGGCGCTGTTTTAATTACGGCAATTGTGAAAAATAAATAATTGAGACAAAGTTAGGACATAGTTCCCCTTCTGTTCCCTCTATGGCTCCCGGGTTTATGGAGTGGCTACAGGACGCTGCCGTCCCTCAGGCCCCCAAAGCAAGGATTTCCGGATAGGACCCACTACACTGGGAAGGAGGGTACAGGCAGGAGCCACCTACAACGAAGCATTGCCATTTCACTGGCTGCCCGAAACCTCTGCCACCATAGCCACGAGGAGTGAACTGGAGCTACCGTGCCACTGCCGCCGGGAGGAGCGGACCGGACCCACCAATGATGTAGCGTTCGACAGAGCTGAGGCCACTACGGCCACGAGGAACGGACGTCCGGATCCACCACGTTGCCGCAGGAGTGAAGAAAAGGTGAACTTCGATACAGAAGAGAAACGAAGAGAAAATGCAACAAAATCAATAGGAAAGAACGAAGAAGAATGCAGCCGGCCAGGCAAGCGGGAGCTTACAGGCAAGGAGCCCGAACACTTCCTGTCCTACCACTGGCGCCGCCAACTTGAAACTAAATACAGAACTGTCTAAGCAACAGTGATTGGCTGAGTAATATGTGCCAGATTCCCCAGTGTCTCTTTTCTTGCTGCCCTTGTGTCAGGAATTATGGGCGACTCTGCTATTGGAGCTTTCTCCGCTTCCAGCCTGGGTGGAGGCTGCAGGAGCATAAAATGAGGTGAAGTGTTTGATGCTTACCTCTACCTCCCAGAAGGACCCTTCTCAGTCCAAAGCTGGGCTCCTCCTGCCCCACAACAGTGCGGTTGTGCCAGTCGGTGTGAGGGAGAGTATCTGAGCGTTAGCACGCAGAGAGGATGAGTGTGCGAGGGATCCCTGAGACTGTGGGTGAGCTGAAAATTCAGGCAGACACACACAGACACACACACACAAGCCCTGTCACCCCCTCCTTCTCTCTCCAAAAAACCTAGCCACAAAGCAGGGCAAAGAGTTGAGGAAAGCTCAGGATGACACACAATCTCCTTCAGACCCCCACTTCCAGATGAATTCCACCAGGGCCAGCACGAACTGTGCACCATCACGGTACTGTAGGGTGTGTTAGTTAATCACAACTCCTTAGCTCTGCCACGTCCCACTTCCCCTGTGTCCACAAATTAGGGCCTAATCTGTCTCTTTCTAGGTTTGCTTTTTAAGTGAAACAGGCAGATGTTCTTTTAGTTAGCTCTGTGACAGCTGATAATCATTTTTATTAGTTACTCGTCTTTTATAATGATCACAAATTGCTTTGGTATGGCTTTTGTTTTGCTCAGCAAGTTATTTACATTTTCACCGCACCTTAACTTCCCTAACTGGCTATCAGGAGTATCAGGAATACGTACACAGTACCAGATGAATAGATAGTGGAGATGAAAGGTGGAAATGTAGTATCATAAATTTGTGCAAATCATGATGACCTGACTCTAACATAAGTACAAGAGAAGACACCAGTCTAGAATGAACATGTGAGGAGAGAAGTTTTAGACACTACACCAGAGAGCTGTAATTTGTAACCTACAACGAACAAACAAAGAACAATACAGCACAGGAACAGGCCCTTCGGCCCCCCAAGCCCATGCCGACATATTTTGCCCTTCCATACTAACACAGTCTTCACTTATAGGATCTGTATCCCTCTATTTCCTTCCTATTCGTGTATTCATCCGGGTGTTTCTTGAAAGCTGCTTCCACGATCTCCTCTGGCAGCACATTTCAGGCACTCACCACCTTTTGTGTGAAAATCCTGCCTCACACATCTCTTTTAAACATTGTTTCCCCCCACCCAACCCCTGCATCTTCAAACTGTGTCCCCTAGGAATTGACCTCTCCACTCTGGGGAAAAAGCCTCATGCTTTGCATTCTATCCACGCAATTCACAATCTTTTAAACTTCTGTCAGGTTGCCCCTCAATCTCCTCTGTTCCAGTTAATACTATGTGTAAATATATGATCCATGGAGATAAGGAAGACAATTTCAGTGATAATGTGAATAGACACCCACCGCTCGAGATACTCCAGACCAATATAGTGTACAGGTAGCACAAAAGCACAAAATCAAGTAGAAAATATGAAGGGGCATGGGGGCAGGGGTGGGGCTCGTGTATATTCAGATTGTTTTTCTGCTGGACCTGTGATGACATTACATTATTTGGCTCCACTTCTGTTGGAATACAGAAGGGAGATATCTTTTTACTCCCGTGGTAAGGGAGTTGGACAAGGATCTGACGAGCACACTAGGCCCAGCTGAGTGGTCTCCCTAGCCCCCGTGTGATTCTTTCAAATTGTAGGCTTGTTGTTTATCCCCCACGCTCCATTCACCCAACACTCACCGACGCGAATTAACATGTATTGCAGCCAAGGATTTTGTTTGACCATTATTGTCATTGAAGTATAATTGAAAATTTGCCTGAAACTGCACTTAGACATTATTAAGTATCTGTGCACAGCTAATATTGGAAAGCTACTGGAAGATTCCTTTAAAAGCATATACTCTGACCTGGATGATTTCCCAAAAATCCTTTGATCCAAGAGACTCAAAGATATCGGCTCTATTCCCAAAAATGGGAACGATAGGGAACTAAGAACAACTTGCATTTATGTAGTTCCTTTATCCTGGTTAAAACTTCATAAAACTCTGCACTTCTTGGAATTCTGAACTAAAATATAAAGTGCTGGGGGTAACTCTGCAGGTCTGGCATATCTGTGGAGAGAGATCTGAGTTAACGTTTCAGATAACTGACAACTCATTCAAGTTTTTGCTGCATCACTATGTTGTTGAGCAAAACTTTGTACCAAACCACATAAAGAGACATTAGAAATAAAATTTTAAAAAGCCAGAAATAATCAGTTGGGCAGACGTCACTGAGGACAGCATAACAGTTACCATTTGGGGATGATGGCCTGACAGCAGAAGAAGGGAAAAACTAAAAGAACTGCGGATGCTGTAAATCAGGAACAGCAACTGAAGTTGCTGGAAAAGCTCAGCAGGTCTGGCAGCATCTGTGAAGAAAAAATTAAGAGTTAATGTTTCAGGTCCGGTGACCCTTCCTCAGAAGCAGAAGAAGGTATCAGGACAGAATACCAAAAGCTTGGTCAAAGAAATGGGTTTTAAGATGTTGTTTAAAGGAGGAGAGAGGGAGAGGTTTACGCAGCAAATTCATGTGCTTAGGGCTTTTACAATCCTTGACGGCGAGGAACTTGAATTACAATCTGGCTAGAGAACAGAAGGATTGATTGTTTAAAGCAAATACAGTGTGGAATCCTAGGTACCTGCCAAGAGACTAAAAACACAAGATTCCATGTAACGTTTTCAACAAGTTTTGAAAAAAACAAAATTAACTTCACTGTGCAAGATCAGCAGAGTGTGACAAGTTACACTCTGTCATCCAGAATTAACATGAGGTAAACATGGGCAACCTGTGATTTAAACAGTCCATAAAGCACAGCAAGATGTAGCCAAGACATATCCTCGTAGATTTCTTAGTAACTCACCAAGACATTAATGACACTGTGAGTAACCAAAGTTTTCCTGTGTCACAAAGGGTTTCAAGACTTTGAAGATTAAGTCTCTGAATTTTGACAAACGCTGCTCCAACTACGACTGCCTCGAAGACTGCTTACCTCCTTCCTTGCTGTTTGATATCTTTTCGAGGGAGAAGGGGAGAGAGAGAGAGAGAGAGGGAGAGAGAGAAAGAGAGAGGACTGTGGGCACCTGCATTCTCATGGCTGAATTCCAGAAACTGCTCATAGAACATAGAACATAGAACATAGAACAGTACAGCACAGCACAGGCCATTCGGCCCATGATGTTGTGCCTAACTTTTACACTAAAACTAAGGTCTATCTAACCTCCACCCCTACTTTATACTATCATCCATATGCCTAGCTAATAGCTGCTTAACTGCCCCTAATGAGGCCGACTCCACTACCCTCTCCGGCAATGCATTCCACGCCCCTACCACTATCTGAGTAAAGAACCTACCTCTGACGCCTCCCCTACATCTACCCCCACTCACTTTAAAACTACGCCCTCTCGTAATAGCTACCTCCACCCTAGGAAAAAGTCTCTGGCTGTCTACTCTCTCTATACCTCTGATCATTTTGTACACCTCTATCAAGTCGCCTCTCATCCTTCATCATTCTAAAGAGAAAAGCCCTAGCTCTCTCAACCTTTCATGACACAATTCTAGCTCATTTGCGGCCAGCTAATTTCACAGTGTTGGCACTGCACCCACTCCAGTCCCTCAAGCTACATCAAGCCTCAGCTCTCAGCAGTCAAATAGTTCCCGGAACTAATATGTGGCCCCAGCACCTCAGGGCTAATAGCAGTACTTTAGCTGTGTGAAACTACCTGCTTTGACTTTCTTTTTGAGACTGACTGAGGAAGTGACTCATGAACTGTTTTCAGTGACCGATAGAAACTCTCCCAGAGTATCGCACTTTAAAAAAAAAATTTAACTTATTTTCCTAATCAGAGACATTATTGCACACCTCTGGAGCGGGTGAGACTTGCACCTGGGCCTCCTGGACCGGGGGTAGGGACACTACCACTGCACCACAGGCAGAATCAAATGTAACCAGCAGTGAAACATCCTTTTTTAATCTGCTACAACTGTGTTACCAACATAACAAAAAAAAGATGTTCCCACAGGGCCCAGGAAACTGAAAGAATGTCCACCAATAATAGGTTGAAGGTAAATAGATTGCACAAGAGTCAGAATTGTAGGAATGCAGATATCTTGGAGGGTTGGAGCTGGATGAACACAGCAGGCCAAGCAGCATCATAGGAGCAGGAAAGCTTGGCCTGCTGTGTTCTTCCAACTCCACACCTTGTTATCTCGGATTCTCCGGCATCTGCAGTTCCTATTATCTTGGAGGGTTGTCAGGTTAGAATACGTTTTAGAAATAGGCAGGGAGTGTGGCTATGGATGAGATAATTTACAGAAAGAAAGGAATGAATAACGTAAGAGAAAGCACGGGACATTTCTGGGAAAGATAGGTTTACTTGATCTCGTGAGATTTTCCTGTCCTGCTAAATTCTAATGTCAAAAGCATTACGTTTATGCAGCATCTCTCACAAACGTAGGACATTGCAAAGTGCCTTTCAGTCAATGCAATATTCTTGAAGTGTAGTTACTCTTTTAACATTGGAAAGCAGCAATGTGATAATGATCAGATAATCTATTTTTGTGGCATTGACTGTGGCCAAATGTCTGGCTCTTTAAATGGTGGCATGGGAAATTTTATATCCATTTAAGAGGATTCCCTCTCTACTGCACTAGATGTCTCAGCCTTGATTCTTGAGCTATAGTCTCTGGATTGGTGGGGGCGAGGGGTAGGAGTGAGAAACTGACTGTAAATGAATGAGGGAATTCAGGGGCAGTCTTAGCAGATTGAAGTTTATGATGCGTCATTCAAGGTGCCCCAACATGATCACTGCAACCCCCAGGGATGTTGGGATGAGTGTGTGGAAGCTGTTGACACAGCGTTGACCCCTAAATTCTGTCAACCTTGCAATCAGTTCCGCTGAATATGTTCCCTAGCTCGAATGACACAGAATGCACAGTAAGAAAACCTGTTTCTTTGCCACCCGGTGCAGAAAGAGACATGTTGCAATGTTCAGCAAATACCATTTTTCCTGAGCCACACACCAGATGGGAAGGGCGACATGGAAAATCTGGGAGATTTACAGACCGGTGAGCCTTACATCAATGGTAGGGAAATTATTGGAGGAGGTTCTTAGGAATAGGATTTACTCACAGTTGGAGAAATGTGGATTTATTAGCGATAGGCAACAAGGCTGTGTGTAGGAAAGGCTGAGTCTCACATGCTTGATTGAGTTTTTTGAGGATGTAACAGAGACAATTGATGAGGACAGGGTGGCAGATTGTGTCTATGGACTTTAGCAAGGCCTTTGACAAGACCCCGCATGGCAGGCTGATCCAAAAGGTGGAGTCACATGGGATCCACAGTGAGCTGGCAGGATGGATACAGAGATAACAAGGTGTAGAGCTGGATGAACACAGCAGGCCAAGCAGTATCAGAGCAGCAGGAAGGCTGACGTTTCGGGCCTAGACCCTTCTTCAGAAAGGATGGATACAGAACTGGCTACAGAAGATGGAGAGTAGCAGCGGAAGGGTGTTTTTCAGACTGGAGATCTGTACCAGTGTTGCTGCACAGGAATCAGTGCTGGAACGTAGATGGCCTGATTGGTAAGCTTGTAGACAACACCACAAAGGTTGGAGGAACTGCGGATAGTGAGGATTGCCAGAAGATGCAGTAAGATATAGATGGGCGGAGGAATGCACCTAGAGTTTAATCCAGACAAATGTGAGATGATGCATTTCGGAGGATCTGATGCAGGAAGGAGGTATACAGTAAACAGCAGAAAAATTTGTTGCACTGACATACAGAGGAATGTAGATCCAAGTCCACATTTCCCTGAAAGTGGCAACATTAGTGGATAAGGTTGTCAAAGAGGCATGCAGCATACCTACCTTCATCGGTCGTCTTGTAACATCATATTTACAGTAACATCTCCGTACACTCTGAGGCCTCCATTCTCCTTGACTGTTCACCCATCCAACATTTGCATCAGCAAACCACCAGCCTCCACACATTATCGTGGCTGCTTTCGGACCAACTCCAACTCTGCGTCAGGTCTCCAACATCACTTTGGAGCTGACAGACATCTAAGACTTGCATGCTTCTTGCTTTCACACTCTGCATGCTGGGACAGCCATGCATCTACATAAGATGCTGCTGCAGAGACAGGGACACACACATCTTTCGGCCCTTTGATTGCTTTATTCATACTCCCTGACTTTAGCAACATCTTGCAGGCAGCCCGCCTCTGTGGTTTAGCTTGCTGTTCAGTGCAGAGGGAGAGGTCAGGCAGCTTGTGACACTGGGTAGCTGCTGAAAAGTCAGTCAGATAGGGGATGCCCATGTTGCTGCGCAGCGCTGTACTGCACTAACATTAGAGCTGTTGCATTTTTCAACAGTTTATGTAGTTAAACACATGTGCTTCAAGTAAATGGCAGTCTCTGAAAGTCAGAGGAAGTATCTTAGAGGGTTGAAGGAGGACTATATTCAGGCAGAGGATACCAGCACACTCAGTCAAGGGCTCGTGCTACTACACTGCTACAGTGGGCTGACCGTAGGCAATCCTGCAGACGAAGTGCCAGCAGTGCAGGGATTACAGGTAGCTTAGTCAGGGTGCTTTGGAGACATCAAGCCCTGGGAGGCTGGGCTAGTTTTTCCTGTGAAGAGACTAGCGGTGGAATAGAGAATAATGAAAGGGGATGCAAGAGCAGTTAGAGGCAGGAAAAGTGATGAGTCGTCTCTGGTGATTGAGTAAGTAGCTCAGAGGGCTGTGAAGGGTTAGTAGTTTGGGAGGATGAGATGAGTGTTGATTGGACGAGACACATGCAGTACTGAGGGTTGTAACCCATGAGCTCTAGTGAGATACTTGTGTCGACTAAGTGCTTACCTCAATTGTGATGTGTTAGAGAGGAGATGGCGGAATTCACCCCTTGTAGGCCGCAGAAGATCATTCACTGTCTTGGACACTATTGAGCATCCCGTTTCACTCAGGTCACCACAACGGCCAGTGCTATGATTCCTATTCAGACTGGCTGGGTTCATTAGTGTAGCCTCCTTTAATGGTCAGCAGGAAAACTCCCATTCTCAACCAGCACCTCTGGATCTCTGTCTTGGAAGTGGAGAGCTAGCTTGCCTTTCTTCTGTGACATTTTCAGTGTCGAACACTGCAGATTATGGGGTAGTTACTTGCAGTTGTGCTGGACTTTAAATGTGGCACCTCAGCTGTGTAAGCTGGAAGGTCTCACAGCAGTGGATACTTTATAGAACCCCTACAGTGTGGAAACAGGCCATCTGGCCCATTGAGTCCACACTGACCATCCAAGCAGCATCCCACCTAGATTCACCCCGCAACCCTATCCCTGTAACCCTGCTATTTCCCATGGCTAATCCACCTAACCTGCACACTATGGGCAATTTAGCACAGCCAATCTACCTAACCTCCACATCTTTGCACTGTGGGAGGAAACCAGACCACCCAAGAGGAAACCTATGCAGACACGGGGAGAATGTGCAAACTCCACACAGACCGAGGAAGGAATCGAACCTGGGTCCCTGGTGCTGTGAGGCAACAGTGCTAACCACTGAGCCAACACACTGCCTAATCCTAGCCTGCTGACTTGTGCATTGCTTGATACACAATTTCCTGGGAAATGCATACAACATCTCAATTGCCTGATTAATGAGGAAGAAAAGCAGGAAATTGTGTGAGAAAACTTGCTTCGTGCAATAATGCATTGAACACCATGAAATGTGCTTCCCGTCTCACTTTAACTGCAAATAGGAAAGTCCTGTCTTGTGTGAACACTTGCTAGAAGAGTTCACATTAGACTTGGAAATACCTTCGCACTCCAGCCCCAGAGACCCTCAGGAAGCAGATCGGCCAAGACATCGACTTTATTGTTAAGCAATGAGTTCCCCAACAGGCTTTTTGGAGTCTTCTCACAGATTAGGTCAGCATTGAGCATGTCTCCATCAAGTCTGGACTTGGGTGTGTTGAATTGTTCTTATTTTAAAGTTGACCAAAACCATCTCGTGCAGCTATCCAAATAACAATAGGAGTCTTTCAAAACTGTTTTGACACGCACAAAAACATTGATTAGAATCAATGAGTAAACTCTGCCATTACGGGTCTACCAGCCCTGTCTCTGAAAGCCTTCTGCCCCCAGCAGATTTTGGCTGATTATTTAGCGTTGGGTTAATGCAACATGACTGCACTTCCATGGCAAAGGAAGACCTAAGTTTTCTTAAGTTTTTTGTAAATTGTGCTTTTGAGGTAAATTACAATTCTAATGTTTCTTTTCTGATATGAAGCTGGTGCCAATGACTCAAATAGCAGCCTTGAGCACCCCCCCCCAAAAAAAATGTTGCATCAACACCATAATATTATTAACAATGAATATTGGCCAGAGAGGAGATGTGGATCATAGAATCCCGACAGTGTGGAAACAGGCCCTTTGGCCCAACAAGTCCACACTGAACCTCAGAGCATCCCACCCAGACCCATCCCCCTATAACACACCTAACCTAAACACTGGGCAATTTAGCATGGCCAAACAACCTAACCTGCATATCTTTGGATTGTGGGAGGAAACTGGAGCAAACCCACACAGACACAGGGAGAATGTGCAAACTCCACACAGACAGTTGCCCAAGGGTGGAATCAAACCCAGGTCCCTGGTACTATGAGGTAGCAGTGCTAACCACTGTGCCACCGTGTTGGACTGGGGTAGACAGGGTCAAAATCACATGACCGCTTCGCAGAACATCTATGTTCTGCTCGCAAAAAAGACCTTGAACTACCTGTTGCCTGTCACTTTAACGCACCACCCTGCTCCCTGGCCAACATCTCTGTCTCTGGCTTGCTGCAGTGTTCCAGTGAAGCCCAATGCAAGCTGGAGGAACAACACCTCATTTTCCACTTGGGACCCTACAGCCCTCCAGACTCAATATTGAACATAGAACAGCACAGCACAGGTTCTTTGGCCTACGATGTTGTGCCAAACTTTTACCCTAATCCTAAGGTCTATCTAACCTCTACCCCTACTTTATACTATCATCCATATGCCTATCTAATAGCCGCTTAAATGCCCCAATGAGGCCGACTCCACTACCCTCTCCGGCAATGCATTCCACGCCCCGACCACTATCTGAGTAAAGAACCTACCTCTGATGTCTCTCCTATATCTACCTCCACTCACTTTAAAACTATACCCCCTCGTAATAGCTACCTCCACCCTAAGAAAAAGTCTCTGGCTGTCTACTCTATCTATACCTCTGATCATTTTGTACACCTCTATCAAGTCACCTCTCATCCTTCATCGTTCTAAAGAGAAAAGCCCTAGCTCTCTCAACCTTTCCTCGTAAGACCTTCCCTCCATTCCAGGCAACATCCTGGTAAATCTCCTCTGCACCTTTTCCAACGCTTCCACATCTTTCCTGTAATGAGGCGACCAGAACTGGGCACAATACTCCAGATGTGGCCGAACCAAGCTTTTGTATAGCTGGAACAACTTCACTGCTCTTGAACTCAATCCCTCTATTAATGAAAGCCAACACACCATAAGCCTTCTTAACAACTCTATTCACCTGGGTGGCAGCTTTCAGGGAACTGTGGACATGAATCCCAAGATCCCTCTGCTCCTCCACACTGCCAAGAATCCTTCCGTTAACCCTGTATTCTGCTTTCCAGTTTGTCCTTCCAAAATGAATCACCTCACACTTTTCAGGGTTAAACTCCATCTGCCCAGCTTCCCATCTTCTCAGCCCAGCTCTGCATCCTATCAATGTCCCTTTGTAACCTAGAACAGCCCTCTGCACTATCCACAACGTGACCCACCTTCGTATCGTCCACGAACTTGCTAATCCACCCTTCCACTCCTCATCCAAATCATTTACAAAAATCACAAATAGAAGAGGACCCAGAACAGGTCCTTGTGGTACACCATTCGTAACTGTGCACCACGTTGAATATTTTCCGTCCACTACCACCCTTTGTCTTCTAAGGGTCAGCCAATTCTGAATCCAATCTGCCAAATTTCCCCTTATCTCGTGCTTCCTTACCTTCTGCATGAGCCTAAGGGGATCCTTATCAAATGCCTTACTTAAATCCATGTATACCACATCCACTGCTCATTGAGTTCAATAATTTTAGGGCCTAAACTCTCCCATGTCCTAGCCCCCTCACACCAGGCCTTGTTACCACATAGCCTGCCATTATACACCCCCTGTTGTTAGTCACTAACAGTCCCCATTAACAACTATTCACCCTCCCAGCCTGATCGTTAGCAACTCCTTTGTCTGTCCAACCGTTTTTCTTTCTCTTTTGGCTCTATCCTATTGTTTACTCCCTACCCCACCCACCTCCCTATTTTCTGCATATAAACTGACGTTTTCCCAGCCACTATCAGTTCTGAGGAAGGGTCACCGGACCCGAAATATTAACTCTGTTTTTTCCTTCACAGATGCTGCCAGACTTGCTGAGCTTTTCCAGCAACTTCTGTTTTTGTTCAAAATCACACGATGTCAGGTTATCGTCCAGCAGGTTTATTTAAAGATACTAGCTTTCGGAGCTCTGCTTATAGATTCTGTGTCAGTATACCTCCTCTTCCACACTACACCTGAGGAAGGAGCAGAGCTCTGACAGACAGGAGGTGGCGAGGGGCCAGAACGGTTGTCCTTGAAATACATTTAAATAAGTATCAACCACAGTCAGAAGGCATTGTAGTAACAGAACTGGAATTTTCGATCCTGTTGGCATTTTAGAAGGCAGGGTGGCTTGTAAAATGCAATGTGTGGCATGCTTGCCTCCTGCCCTTGACCTGACTCCCATTTTACTGAGTGGATGCTGAAGACATTAGGTGAGTCACCCATTGGGACCCTTACTGGCCACATAAGTGGTTCGTCCTACACCTGGCACTGTTTTACTCAAAGCGAGGGGAGTTCCCCGCCAATTGGGTGGCCTGGCATTTTCCACTGGGTGAGCTAGTGTTGGGCAAGGGAGGGAGCGGGAGCTTCCTTTGTTGGTCATCTAGGCCACATGCCCCTTTTTGACTCTTAGCTCCACCACTTCCCTTCCTGCCATAGCTAACTTGCGCCTTCACCCCTCTCACAGACCCCATGTACTGGGGATTGCCAACCGGTGCCCCAGGCACACCTTCAGTATGGGCTCCAGACTGTAATTCCAGCAGTGACCACCACCTGAATGGAGCGCTGTTGGGACTACGGAATCCCCAAACTGGAACATGAGGGTCTCACCCTGAGCCATTGAGTATCCCACTGAGGGGGACAGTTTCCTTCCTCTGGGCAGTTTCTAGATTGTCCTATTTGTCAGGGTAGGGGGTGATGTTTTCAGGGACCACACTATCCCCGAAATCCAATCCCTGAAAACAGGATGTATGAGTTCAGCTACAGATTATGGGCTCTCCTCTTTCACTGCAAACTCTGTGTCTGGAACCAAAAGCGCTGAGGCACAGCTTTGTAAGACATAAGTCCTGATCACATCTGGACACCAAGCCTTTCCAGAAGTAAATCTCAGCTGCCTGCTCTTTATTGTCCAGCGAGGCACCATTTGGGAGGTGAATAAATTCCATGGCACGTGCTACTGTGTAAAACCAGAGAAAGCTCCTAAAAATACAACTGAGGCCTTCGCTATTGCACTGCCCTCGGGCTGGGTCCAAATTCTTTCCTCTTGTGTGGTCACTGGATTGCTGAGTTGGACTCCTGAACTACAATGACTGTGTTTGAAAAGTATATTATAATTCACAGAAACTATAGCAGGATGGATAAAGATTTGGTACCCTTTCCAGACCTGTTTGAGGAAAACTTAATAGGCAGTAGATAGACTGAAGCCTCATCAAATGCCAATGGATACAAAATTTAAAGAGTCTGGGAAGTCAGCCAAGCTAGACAGAAGGAAAAGAAAAACTCCCATTTATCTCGTCTTTCATGACCTCTGGGCGTCCCAGTGTGTTTTAACAGCCAAGAAAGTACTTTTTTTTCAGGTCTAGTCACTTTCTGAAGTGTGAAAAAACGTGGCAGTCAATTTTACTTAGCAAGATCCTGGAAGCAGCAGTGTGAAAATGATATTTCTTTAGTTGAGTTTCTGTCAGATACTGACTATATTTCAGAGGGTCATAGAAATTTACAGCATGGGCGGAGGCCATTTGGCCCATCGTGTTGCACCAGCCGATATGGATCCAGTCTTGCCAGCCTGGTCTCGCCTTCATTGCAACACAGGAAGAGGAGAGGGCCTGCTCTATTGATCATCCACCTCAAAGTCATTCTGCACAATCTCTATATCGCGTGATATCATTAGTTTCCAGAAATCTGTTGGGTTTTGTCTTGCTCAATGATTCAGTAATAATTAAAAAAAAAGTAATATAGTAGCATTAGTCAATAATTCCAGCTCTGGGTCAGTTCTTCAAGTGCTTGTCAAGTATTTGTTAACCAAGACAAAAGGTTTCTGCCTGTTTCAGACAGTGAATTCCAGACTTCACACCATCCTCTGGATGAAAATATTTCACTTTGAATGCTCTCTAAGCCTCTTGCCTCCTATCCTAAACAGATTAGGCCTTTATTCATTAGAGTTTAGAGGAGTGAACGGTGATCTTATTGAAGCATACAAGATTTTGAGGGGCTTAACAGGGTATACATTGAGATGCTCCCACTGGTGGGAGAATTTTGAACTTGGGAACATAGTTACAGAATCAGGGAGGGCTCTTTTAAAACTGAGATGTGGAGGAATTTTGTCTTCCAGAGACTTGTGGAGGCTGGATCACTGAAAGTATTTAAAGAGGAGGTGGATAGATTTTTGAAATGTCAGAGCTAACAGCTATGCTGAGCTAGTATGAAAGAGAAGTTGAGGCCTAGGGCAAATCAGCCATGACGTGTTGAATTTGTTGAATAGTAGGGTAGGCTTGAGAGCTATGAAGCATACTCCAGCTCCTATTTCTTACATTCCTATTTCGCACAGTTCCCGGTTGTGACCAAGGGGAATAGGACTTCCTGTCACACAATCTACATCTCTGATAGTTTTATTCACTTCATGTCAGCTGCTCCTCAGCGTATGTTACAAGTTCACAAGACAATAGTCTGACTTGTACAGTGACTTTATTGAACTGGGTGTAAGGTGGTTGCCTGCAGGAACGCATAATTGCAGACGTCACATGACTACAGCAAGCTAGGAAGCATATTAGCACAATTTCACAATATACCGCTCATTGCCACAGAACAAATTTGCATGCACTATCATTTACGATGAGAATTAGTCAAGTTATCCACAATGCCAACAACTGTGCTCATCTATGAATAACGAACAATTTTGTTAGATGTTCTAGTTAGAGTTCTCCTTGTCAGCTTTTCTTCCAATGGCAGGTTGGAATGATGTGCTCTCTGGATTGTTTACAAATCTTCCCAGCTGATTCTGCTGATTCCCACTATAGCCAGAGACACTTCTTCCCTTTAGTTGTATCCGGTAAGGCAGTCTTTTCATTTTGTGAGTTTGGCATAAGTTTCCTTTGTATTCCTGCCAACCTACTCTAAGTTGTAGACTGAATTGTCAGAGTGTGTGTCCAGTATCTCTCTTGCTCACACTTGATTTGTCTGAATCATTGTCTGAAATTCCTGTGGCAGTAGTAACTCTGGGTTTTAAAGGCTTTCTTGTTTTCTTCCCAGTGAAACACGTGTATGTAAAGTATTTAGCTTCATGCAGTTAAAGCACTGTTTACTCCACGTTCAATTTCTTTTGTTTTTGTGGATACTTGTTCCTTTTCTCCACATCGTTGAGCTTGAAACAGCTTGACTGCTTTTCAATGTAGTGGATAGGTCTGAGCTGCTGATTAAAATAGGGTTAGGGTTAGAATTAAAATAGTAATAGGTCTGGGTACATTGTCCCTTTCTCCATTTTTGTGCTTTTGGTTTATAAGCTCAGAGATTTATAACTTCTTTGAGAGTCAGATTCTCTTCTCCTATTGGTCAATATATCATAGTAGGATCTCTTCAGCCACAATAATTCTGTTTTCAATGAGATTTGCTTTCAAGTGCTCGAATTCAAAGGATTCTGTGAGTAGTGTTAATACGCTCACATATCTATCAATGTGCACTTTTTCACAGTTAGCTCTAATATGGAACACAGACTATTCGTGTGTATCAAATAAAAACCAAAAGAACTGCGAATGCTATGAATCAGAAACAAAAACAGAATTTGCTGGAAAAGCTCAACAGTTTCGACAGCATCTGTGAAGAGAAATCAGAGTTAACGTTTCGGGTCTGATGACCTTTCCTCAGAACACTGCTGAGCCTTTCCAGCAACTTCTGTTTCTTGTTTATTCATGTGTATCATTCAATCTAGGTTCAAAGTTTGCCTTCAAGGCTTTCAAAATTTCTGCTTTTGTGTTCTTCAGAGACACTTAGGATAGAGTACTCATTGTAACAGTTGGTGTGCTTCACTCTACCTCTTCATCGCTCTAGCTCAGCTCCATTCTAACACCACGCGTTGAGTTCAACTGTCTGGTTTTTACTTTGTCTTTCTGGAACTGCTTGTATGATTGCTGTCTGCTTCCTGCTGAGATCACATAACTATGGCAAGCGAGGGATTACATGAGTACTTTTCCATCCAAATAGCCTGTTTTGTTCCAAAGTAAATAAACCTGGTGTATGGCTAATTTTTGAATAGCCAATAAACTTTTAGCCATTATTTCCATCATTGATTTCTGAAGGAATTTCTAAAATGACTGTAAAATAATCAGGTCGAAACCAGCACAAAGTCATAATACTGATATGTCAGCAAAAAAAAGCACATGTTTTAGAATAAGGAACACATTTAAATCAAATAAATTAATAATCCATGTCACAAAACCACTTCACAAGGAGCGAGCAGAGTGTTCTGGCCACAGGCCTTTCAGGAAAGATTCGGAATGGGATTAAGTGATTTGGGAAAGATCAAACAAACTTCAAGAGGTTGCTAAGTCTTGTGGACTTTCCTTCCGTTCAAAGGACTCCGCTATTTTTTCTACTGCGATGGTCATCTTGCATTTCAAAGCCTAATGTTGTGGATATACCACCCAATGCCATCACCAAACCATCAAATCTTGGGACAGCTCTGTAGGAAAGAGCAGGGGTGACTTCCAACAAGCCTGATTCTGGTTGGCCCCAGCAACCCCCCAGAACCAAGGTACCAGGTGGCTTTCTGGGTCAGTAAACAAGAAACTGGCCTAGACCTCGAGCACCAATTGGACATACTCCTAAAAGTTTGATTCATCACATGGCCTGCATCCAACTGACTCATGCAATCAAATAACCTTTCACCGATCTCCAATAATTTAGCAACTAAACATTCACAAAAACCGAAAAAAAAACACATCACTTTCCTTTTCTGGGCCTTTGATTTCACTCCTGGGGTTGTTTGCTGCAGTGCCTGTGAAATGTCTCTTAAATTCCTGCTGCCTCTGGGATAGTTACAATGGAGACACTCAGCTTGTGGCTTTTTTTTAAATTAATTCACAGGATTTATTTCTAGCATTTATTGTCAATATCTAGTTCCCTATAAGAGGGTGGTGGTGGGCAGCCTTCTTAAACTGCTATTAGGAAGGGAGTTCCAACATTTTGACTCAGTGACACTGAAGGAACAACATGATAGGTCCATGTCTGGATGTGGAGTGGTTTGGAGGGGGACTTGCAGGTTACTATGCTGCCAAGTATCTTCTGCCATTGTCCTTCTAGATGGTAGTGGTCTCAAGCTTTGAAGGTGCTGTCGGAGGCGGTTTGGTGAGCTGCAGTAGTGCATCTTGTGGACAGTACACACGCCTTCATCTTGCAGTAGTGATGGTACATTGCAGCAGACATAGGACAGAAATGCTATCGTGGGACCAAGATGATCTATTGGAATGGCAGGGGAGAAACATTGATTATTCAAACTACAACCAATTGTCACAGTGAGTGAGCCAGAAGAAGGGCTGGGATCTGTCAGGTTAAAACAGTGCTTGGTGTCTCAGTTAATTGGTTTAGAGTAGTCGTGTCAGTTTGATGACAATTGTTTGATGCTGGCTTTCCACAGAATTTGGGTAATTGCTCAATGTTTTTCACTTCCTTTCCTGCAGATCTCATTCTACTTGGAGTTCTTGCTGTTGTGAGCTCACAGTGTGTCCATTTGTTGGAGTTACATAGTGAACTACAGTACAGTCTGCGGGTCAGATACATGGTAAGTGGTGCTTTGCAACTTACATGCACGTAATCGAAGCCCCCGTCAACATTTTAGACTTGGAATCCTCCAGCTGGAGAAATAGTCACATTCACGGGCCTCCCATAGAATTACATACCCTTTCCCCAAACACCTTCCTGATCTTATGTCCTTATCCCCTGATGACGTTTACTGCTGGGGTTACGGTTCTGTCGTTTCCGGCAGCTTTTTCAGAGCCATCGTGGTGTCCATCTTTATCTTGTGTCAGAGGGCCATTTAAGGGTGAAGAGGGACACCAAACTCTAACTTAGCCCTGAACTGCCGATGTGTCGATAAGTGGATTTTCCAGCTAAGGTGTGGTTGTGGTGGTGGGGGAGGAGAGTATAAAGGCTACTTCATTCCTTATCCAGTCTGACCAGTGAGGGTGAGAGTGAAGGGAAGAGTTTACTCAATGCCAATTAACGCTTGCCAGCGACCAAACAATTCAAAAGCAGACTTATTTCTTCAGGCCAGCATCAGCCCTTCTCACAAAGAGGTGAGAAGCTCATGAATCCCCATCTCCTGGTCCTTTGCAGAGAGGCAAGTTATGCATGGATATAAATTGGCTGTTTGAAATTCTGTAGATTTGGAATCTGTCTTGAAGTCTGGATTATTAGGAATTCCTGGATCTTGGATGAGGAGCACAGCTCCCAGATCCCATGTTCCACGTTGTCTGGGCATATGTGGACATTAGTCTGAAGCAACCAAAGAGCCTCCTTTTCCAGTCGAGTACCTAGTTTGAAAAACGGAGGTGCTTACAATCCCTACAGTGTGGAAGCAGGCCCTTTGGCCCAGCAAGTCCACACTGACTCTTGTAGCATCCCACCCAGACCCATCCCCCAAATGTACACATCCCTGAACACTACAGGCAATTTAGCATGGCCAGTTCACCTAGCCTGCACATCTTTGGACTGTGGGAGGAAACCCACGCAGATACGGGGAGAATGTGCAAACTCCACACAGACAGTCGCCTGAGGGTGGAATTGAACCCAGGTCCCTGGTGCTGTGAGACAGCAATGCTAGCCACTGTGCCACCCCAATAGGTTGCACTAAGATGAAAGATCTAGGTCTTGGGGTATAGGCTGCAGTGGATGGAGGAATGCAGGAGCACAATCAAATACTTTCACGAAGGTTTAATGGTCAGTTCTGTTTTATTTACAGAAGGATTACTTTCCAGTTAACTACGCTGTGAAGGTTCACTATGAAGATATTTATAGAACAATAAATGTTACTCGCATGGTAGGTTTGAACGTGGCAAGTTCTTTTCTTTTCAGTCTTCAGATTTGTTCATGGGATGTGGATGTTGCTGGCTAGGCCAGCATTTATTACCCAACCTGCATAAGCCAGAAGGCAATTAAAGGTCAATCATGTTCCTGTGGGCCTGGAGTCACATGTAAACCAGAACTGATTACCTAAATATCATTAGTAAACCAGGTAGATTTCTGACGACTATTAACCGTAATTTCATGATCGCCATTAGACTAGCTTTTTATTGAATTCAAATATCCCCATCTGCCGCGGTGGCATTTGAACCCATAGCCTGGTGTTATGGGTTACGAGTCAAGTGACCCTACATCCACACCACTGCCTTTTCCAAAGCCACGGTCTCTTTGTGACATCTCTGCTTTGCCATGTTCCTGAAAAGATGAATAATTCCCAATGTACACAGTGGTGACACTTCCCGAATCTGCCTTTACCAACTAACCATCCCTCTTCCCTCTGTGCCCCTTATACCACCAAGCCATTATTTCCTGCAGACCATTAGTGACGGCAGTTTACTCAATGCGTTTCTTGTCCTGTGGCACAGAATGTATGAGGAGATGTTGGTGTGATGTAATGACACTGAACTGTAATAATCCGGACCCAGACCAGAGCTCCAGGATGTGTGTTCAAATCCAGTGGACTTTAAATTCAGCTTTTAAAGAACCTGGAATTGAAAGCTAGTCTCAGTGATGCTGACCGGGAGACTATCATTGGTTGCTGTAAAATACCCATCTGGTTCATTCATGTCCTTTAGAGGAGGAAATCTGCTGGCCTACATTTGACTCCAGACTCCCAACTATCGGAAGTCACTCAGTTTAAGGGCAATTAAGGATGGGCAACAATTGCTAGCCTTGCAATTCTCCTATTTTACCTCCAGGTTTGACCATATAGATGCATTTTGAGTTGGCCATCTGAATTCTACTTTCCATAAACTAATGGTGATCCAGAACTCTGCTGCCTGAGTCCCTTTGTTTCCTCAACCATGGAGACAGTTGCCCCCAGTTCCATGAATCTATCATCCTTGTGCTCAATAACCTATACAGGCCCCGATTTTAAACAATCTCTCAATTTTAAAAGTCCATGTTTTGGGTATTACCCTTCCTCAGGACTGGATGTGGGGGTAGGGGGTGCTGCAGAGTTAGAACATAGATCATAGAACATAGAACATTACAGCGCAGTACAGGCCCTTCGGCCCTCGATGTTGCGCCGACCTGTGAAACCAATCTGAAGCCCATCTAACCTACACTATTCCATTATCATCCGTATGTTTATCCAACGACCATTTAAATGCCCTTAAAGTTGGCGAGTCTACAACTGCTGCAGGCAAGGCATTCCATGCCCTTACTACTCCCTGAGTAAAGAATCTACCTCTGACATCTGTCCTATATCTATCACCCCTCAATTTAAAGCTATGTCCCCTCATGCTAGCCGTCACCATCCAAGGAAAAAGGCTCTCACAGTCCACCCTATCCAATCCCCTGATCATCTTGTATGTCTCTATTAAGTCACCCCTTAACCTTCTTCTCTCTAATGAAAACAGCCTCAAGTCCCTCAGCCTTTCCTCATTAGACCTTCCCTCCATACCAGGCAACATCCTGGTAAATCTCCTCTGTACCCTTTCCAATGCTTCCACATCCTTCTTATAAATGCGGTGACCAGAACTGTACGCAATACTCCAAGTGCGGCCGTACCAGAGTTTTGTACAGCTGCAACATGACCTCACAGCTCCGAAACTCAACCCCTCTACCAATAAAACCTAACACACCGTACGCCTTCTTAACAACCCTATCAACCTGGGTGGCAACTTTCAGGGATCTATGCACATGGACACCGAGATCTCTCTGCTCGTCCACACTACCAAGAATCTTACCATTAGCCCAGTACTCTGTATTCCTGTTACTCCTTCCAAAGTGAATCACCTCACACTTTTCTGCATTAAACTTTTGCCACCTCTCAGCCCAGCTCTGCAGCTTATCTATGTCCCTCTGTAACCTGCAACATCCTTCCGCACTATCCACAACTCCACCGACTTTAGTGTCATCCGCAAATTTACTAACCCATCCTTCTACGCCCTCATCCAGGTCATTTATAAAAATGACAAACAGCAGTGGCCCCAAAACAGATCCTTGCGGTACACCACTAGTAACTGAACTCCAGGATGAACATTTCCCATCAACCACCACCCTCTGTCTTCTTACAGCTAGCCAATTTCTGATCCAAACCACTAAATCACCCTCCTTGAATTCTCCTTTCCTTCAGATGCTGCCTGGCTTGCTGTCTTCTTCCAGACTACCCTGGAAGTTTGTCTACTTTGGATGCTAGCATCTGAGATTTTTTTGTCTCTACCCTATAAAATTCCATGCTTGTTTCCAAATTTCTCCACACCCTTGCCCCTCTTTGTGTCTGTAAACTCCTTCAGCCATACAACCCTCTGACATCCTCTAATTCTGGCCTTTTGGGCATCCTTGATGTTGTGGAGTCCACAGAATGGAAAATAACTAATGTACCTCCTTCATTCAAAAAAGGAGGAGAGAAAGGAGGGAACTACAGACCAGTTAGCTTAACATCAGTCATAGGGAAAATATTAGAAGTTATTATTAAAGATGTTATAACAGAGCACTTGGATAAGTTCAAGGTTATCAGGCTGAGCCAACATAATTTTGTGAAAGAGAAATCGTATCTAACCAATTTGTTAGAGCTGTTTGAAGAAGTATCTTGTGCTGTAGCTAAAGGGAACTAGTGGATGTATTGAATTTAGATTTCCAGAAGGCATTTGATAGGTACCATGCTAAAGGTTATTGTGGAAAGTAAAAGCTTATAATGATGGCACAACATTTGGCATGAGTAGAAGATTGGCAGCCTGACAGGAAACAGAGAATAGGAATAACTGTGTCTTTTTCAGACTGGTAGAGTGTCACGAGTGGTGTGCCAAAGGCTCAGTGGTTTGGCCTGCAACCTTTTATAATTGATATAAATGATTGGAATGAAGGGACCAAGGTACAGAAGCTCAATTTGCTGATGACAGAAAGATTGGCAGGAAAGTGAGTTGTGAAGAGGACTTAAGGAACCTGCAAAGGGTAGGTGAGTGGGCAAAGATCGAGCAAATGGAGTATAAAGTGGGAAAATGTGAAATTATCCATTTTGGCAGTAAGACTTAAAAAAACATATTATCAAACTGGTGAGAAGATTGCAGAGCTGTGATGCAGAGAGGTCTGGGTGTCCTAATGCTGGTATTGCAGAAGGCTAGTATACAGGCACGCCAAGTCATCAGGAAAGCCAATAGAATGTAATGTTTTATCACAAGTGGAATTGAATGCAAGAGTAGGGAGGTTATACTTCAATTATACAGGGCATTGCTGAGACTGCATCTGGAGTATTGTGTACAGTATTGGTCCCTGTACTTACAAAAGAAATGTTGATGCATTGGAAGCAGTTCAGCAAAAATTTACCAGACTAATTCCTGGAATGAGCAGATTGCCTTATGAGGAAAAGCTAGACAGGGCTAGGCCTGATCCTCTGGGGTCTAAAAGAATTAGACGTGACTTAACTGAGACATGAGGGGACTAACTGGGTGGATGTGAAAAGAATGCTTCTTCTTGTGGGAGAATCTAGAACTAGGGGTTACAGTTTAATATGAAAGGATCGCCCAAATAAGTAAGAGATGAAGTTTTTTTTCTCTGAGGGTTTTGAGTCTTTGGAATTCCCTTCCTCATAAAGCAAAATCTTTAAATATTTTTAAGGCAGAGGTAGATAAATTCTTGATGACCGAAGGGATGAAAGATTTATCAGAGATATGCAGGAATGTAGAGTTGAGGTTACAATCAGATCAGCCATGAAGTTATTGAATGCTGCTGCAGGCTCGAAAGGCAGAATGGCCTATTCCCACTCATCAACCCTGTGACTCACCAACCCTCCCACTGGCTGACCCCTTCCTGTGGACAACCTCTCCGGTTCGCTGACCCTGCCGTTTGCTGACCTTCCCGATCACCATCTCTCTTTCTCTCCCCACTTCCCTCTTCCTCTCCCATGATGTAACCCCCATGGCAAGAGGCAGGAAGCAGCTGAAAGCCATGAGCTGGAGAGGCACTTGGGGGCTGGGGTAGTGTGGGGCAAGGGGGGTGTTGGGGTCTAGTGTGGGAAGGCCAATTTGGGAGGGTCTGCAAGCAAGAGGGTCAGTCAGTGGGGTGGTTAATGAATGGAAGAAGTTCCAATTCGGTCACAGAGCCCTTCATCACACCCAGCTTTTCTCTCTCCATACCAGATTGTGTGTCTCTTTGTCTCAGTTTGTGTCTCTCCCCCTGTCCTAGCACATGTGTCTCTCTCTCTCTCTCTCTCTCTCTCCCTGTCCCGGTTTGTATGTTTTTCTCTTTCAGAGCCGAGAGTCTCCAAGAGATCTGAACTGGCTGTGACGTTGTTGTTCTCACCCTGGATGATGACTGGGGGAGCAAACGGGGATTAGGCAGTGTGGTTTGGGGACCAGTCACAATAGCTGCTTTACTGTGTACGTGGGCAGAGGGACTGTTTCTCCTCAGTTGCCAGTGGAAGTGCTTGTGAGTACAGACTGTTTATTACTGTGGGGGAGGTGTTGAGGGGAGGAATGGGGACTGTTCCCTTCAACCTCTCCCAAAGCTCTTTCAGACATTAACGATTCGTTGCGTGTGAATGAGTTCCCATCTCAATGTTTGACAATGAATTTGTTAAATGGGAGGGGAGCTGGGTGGGTGGCCAGCAATCTATGACAGGCAAATCTATCAAAATAAGACATTTGTGGAGAGAAAAAAATAGCCTTGACTTTGCATAATTAATCCCAAAGAATGCAACCAGTGCTGGAAACGGGGTGACATTTTATACTGAAGAGGTCAGCAAAGTGACACAGAGACTGTTCACAGATGTATTATGGCTTATTTTTTATATTCCCTCTGTCCCGAGTTAAAAGGAAAAATATTTCCTTTTGAAATAAAGCCTTAACTGCAAATTCTTCTGCACAGTTGTCTGTCGTGACATTGTAAATCAGTAGGATGTTACTGGACAAGTAATCTAGAGGCCTAAATTAATGTTCCAGAGTCATGAGATCAAGTTCCACCGTGGCAACTGGGGGATTTTAAATTCAGTTGGAATTAACAAACTGGCATCCGTAATAATGATCATGAAACGACACGGCTGTTGCAAAAGCCCATCAAGTTCCCCAATGTTCTTTAAGGAAGGAAAGCTGCCAGTTATCCAGTCTGGCCAACATGTGACTCCAGGCCCACAGCAATGTGGTTGACTCTTAACGCCCTCTGAAATGCTGAACAAGCCACTCAGTTGTATCAAACCACTAAAGAGAAAAGTACTGTGGGTGCACCTACAGCATAGCTGATTAAGAAGGCACTTCACCAACATTTTTTCAAGAGCAGTTGTTTTTTGTCTTCATTCTTTCTTGTGACGTGGATGCCTTTGGCTAGGCCAGCATTTATTGCTCATCCCTAATTGCCCAGAATGCAGTTAAGCATCCATCACATTGAAGTCACATGTAGGCCAGACCATAGCAGATTTCTTTCCCTAAAGGACATTAGTCAACCAGATGGGTTTTTATGACAATCGACATGGCTGCAATTAGGTCCAACATTTTGTTTAAAGGTAGATTTTTATTGTATTCAAATTCCACCATCTGAAATTTGATTTGAAACCATGTCTCCGGCACATTAGTCTGGCCTTCTTGATTACTCGTCCAGTGATATTACAATTACACCACCACCTCCTCTAATGTCCTTCCGGGAAAGAAATCTGCTACCTTGATCTGGTCTGGCCTACATGTGACTCCAGACCCGCAGCAATGTGGGTGACTCCCTACTGCCCTCTGAAATGGCCTGATCAAGCCACTCATTTCTATCCATTGCTACAAAGTCTAAACAAAGAAATGAAACTGGAGGAACCGCCCGGCATCGACCTAGGCATGGGAAAAGACAATGGCAGAAACAGCCCTGTCAACCCTGCAAAGTCCTCCTCACTAACATCTGGGGGCTAGTGCCGAAATTGGGAGAGCTGTCTCACAGACTAGTCAAGCATCAGCCTGACATTGTCTGTCAGGTATTGACTATGAATATGACAATGTCCAAGACACCACCATCACTATCCCTGTACGTGTCCTCTCTGACTGGTACAGCAGACCCAGTAGAGGTGGCAGTATAGTGGTATACTATTGGGAGGGAGTTGCTCTGGGAGTCCTCAACATTGGCTCTGGACCCCATGAAGTCTCAATGCAGCCTGCTTGATTGGCACCACATTCACAAGCATCCAATCCCTCAGTAGCAGCAGTGTGTACTATCTACAAGATGCACTGCAGTAATTCACCAAAGATCCTTAGACAGCACCTTCCAAACCCATGAACACTTCAACTTAGAAGGACCAGGGCATTGAATAAACTGGAATACCACCACCTGCAAGTTCCCCTCCAAGCCACTCACCATTCTGACTTGGAAATATATTATCTTCCTTCAGTGGTAAAAGTCATGGAACTCCCTCCTTAATGGCATTGTGGGTCACCTACAGCACATGGACTACAGCAGTTCAAGATCAGCTCACCACCACCTTCTCAAGGGCAACTGGGAACGGGCAATAAATGCTGGCCCTGCCAGTGACACCCACGTCCCATGAAAGACTATTTGAAAAATTGTCAATAAATTCTGGACTGGGCAATGATGTCTATATGCTGAAAATAAATATTAACTAAAGGTGCTTGGTTTGCTCTTTTAGACTTCCAATTAATTTATTCGCAGTTGCTGTATGGTAGAGTAGAAATGGTCACTAAGGCATGGTGTGGTGACTTCACTGACCCTCTTTTGGTTTCATACTCCGCATGCTTTGGTATCTCTTTAAGATGCAGGCAGGGTTGGGCATCAGTAAAACCCTCCTTAGCAAACTCAGGGATTTGAAATGATTCAGTGGCTTGTCCCGTTCACAACCCCGGGCACTCCGAAACCTTAATCGGGGCTTTGGTCTTGGAGCTGGGCCACCTGAAGTGCCACGGAGTCCCTTGCAGAATAATCCACCTACCCTCCAACCTGGCAGAGGCTGTGATGGAGCGGGAGCACCCAAGCTCAGATCACGAAGGTTAGAGGACAGCTCTCCATTGCTCACTGTTACCTTCAACTTGTAGAACTACCTGGAGCTGGACCACCACTGTCAGACTGACACCCCTCCCCACACCCGTCACCTAGGGGCAGGCAAGTGAGGAGAGCATTCCCAATGTGCGCCCACACCAACCACTCACGCTGACCACTGGCATTTTGTTTTGACCTGATGTTCCTTGGCTGGAAAGATCATAGCATGTGTGAAGGACTTCCACACTGTAACTGCCATGGCAACAATCACTGTGGAAGGTAATCAATGTCTGAAGCACTCTGAGCAGTTTTGACATGACGTGATAGAAGTATAAACATTAGAAATTGATCGTCCACGGCCAGAGTCTCCACTTTTAAGGCAATAACTTAACGGGAGTTAGACTGCCTAGGCTGTTGGATTACTTCATCATTGGAAACACATGAAATATGATGTAATTTTGGGGAGGAGCAAGGTTGGTTGAACCCGTTGGAATTTCTCCAGTCAGGCCCTGCAATATGGCACACCACTGAAACAAGGGAATAGTAACTTCCTCCTGGCTGTCAGAGCTGATAAACTTAGTGTGTAAGCCCCACTTTGAATCCGTGCTGTTTAAGCTGGCCGCTCTTCGATTCTAAACGGTGCTTCAATTAAAGGACTCCTCCTTTTGCTCCCTTCGCACTCATTCTTTTTTCCACCCTGGGGAGCAGTGGAAGGTTTTTCAATTTGGTTCCTGTCTTTCTGCCTGACATGAACACTCCTATTGTTAACAAGTCCCTGGAGCAGGGTCTTGAACCTGGAATTGCTGACTCAGAGGCAGGGACACCATCTCCTGGGTCCCATGACTTCCCACTTATCCCTAATTTGTATTGTACAGGCAAGGAATGAGGTACATTTGTTCGTCCCACAACTTGGAATTTTGGTTGCAAAGTCTTCATTTGACTGAAATTTTCCAGTAAAATTTAAGGTGTTTTCCCGATTTTGTAATATGAACATGAGGATTCCAGGCCTTTCTTCCCACCTGAGGGTTGTTTCATGAGGGCGTATAGTTGAGACTTGTGGATTGAGGACTGTGTTGTATGAAACATAACGTACAAAGTTAGGAGCTGAAAGGGTTAGCTGACGTGATAAGGTAAATTCGGTCCGTTAAGAAATAAAGGATTGTTCCTGGTAGGAGCTAACCAGTGTTGAATTCTGTTTGTTACCAATGCTGTGTGAGAATGTTTTAATAGCTGTCTTGTGATCTGACTCTTAAGTTGATCCTGATGTCTCAAGAGACTATCATGTATCTCAGATGTAATGTAACTTCCTATTAAAACTTACTATTCAGTAAATACTATTAAGTAATATATAATGAACGGGACCTGTTTAAGTAAGATCAAGTCTACCTTCTGCCAAAGGATGTGGGCATCCTCCCTCACATGGTATCAGTAATCTTGACTAATTCCAGCAAGGAGATTGGGACCAGTGAATCTACCCAAGACATCCCGGTGTTTCAAGCAGATACCAGAGACAGGAGAACCTGTAAGTTTTGCTTTAAGCTCCCAGAAGCGTTGGGTTGTCCCAAACCCTGCATTTGCTCTGCCAAACACAAAACATCCCGAGAAACTACTTAAGTTTAGTTGTGTGAGATTGTTCAGCAATGAGGGTGAATAAGAAGGTTGATGCTGATACTATCCATTTAGCTCCAACATAATGTCTTTCTTCTTTCACTCAACACAGCAAAAAAGAAGTTTTACTGAAATAGACCTGAAATTGTTATGGGTTTATATCAATTCTCAAGTCCTGGAGACAGTCCTCGAAGCCCTCCCAAAAAGGCACCCGTCCAGAGCTTACGTGGAGGGTATCTCCACTCTCTTTAGTTATTTGAGGATGGATATGGAAGAAATGGTAAGTCCCACCTGGAATGTAAAGGGGTTTCTTCTGATAAGCTGCAAAATTGGAACAAAAACATCGAAACTGCCCTTGCACAAAGGGAGCAGCGTTTCATTACCCTCTGTCCAAACCTCTGCTGCACATCTCCCAACTTGCACCAAGTCCACCTGACCCATTGCCCTCGTGGTCTGGCGATGCCTCAAATTTAATATATTTATCCTCGTATATATCACCTTTCCGTGGCCTCGTTGTAATCTTGTCCAGGCCAGCCACAACTCTCTGAAATCTCTGCAATCCTCCAATTCTGGCCTCTCACCTCTCTCCTGTTTTAATCGCTGCACTATTGGCAGCCTTGCCTTAGGATTCCCAGTCCCTAAGCTCTGAAGTTTTCTTCTTAAACTACTCCCCATCTCCATCTCTTGCCTCCTTTCAGATGCCTCTTAATCTTGCTTTGATCATCTAAGACCTCCTAGAGCTGTTTAGTGTCCAAGGTATTGTGGAAATGCACCAGTGAAGCACCATGGCATGATTTACAACATTAAGGGCGCTATGTGAGTGCCAGTTGCTGTATAATGCAGGTTGGAAGTCAAATGAAAAGAAAGTGAATGTTACCATAGTTCCACAGGCCAAGGGTCGCCTGACCTCAGATGAGGGCAAAGTTGAGGGAATGGTGACCTTAGCTAGCACACAAATTGAACCTGTATTGATGGTGTCACTCTTTACTGCAACCAAATCGTCCAGTCAGTTGAGCTATCTGGCACTAAGGAAATCGAGCTTCATGCAGTAAAGGCAGGGAAGTTGAGTTGAGGATTTTCAGATCCGCCATGATCTCAAAGAATGGCAGCACGGACTCAATAGACCAAATGACCTACTTCTGCACTTAAATGGGGTATTGAGAAGGCAGGATATTTCATGGGAGGGTTTTTTTGAAATGGAAATACATAAGGTGGCGCATGAGTTAATGGAAACTTTGGAGATCATGAGGGAATATGTATTAGGAAAGGAAATTAATAAATGTGTGAAAATTCTCAATATGGTTTGGATTATGGTAGATTAAATATTACAAAATAGTAACTAGAAGTTGAAGCTCTTCATCTTGCACTCATCAGGACTAGGATGGAAGAAAAAAACTTGAGGAAAAGGACACCAATTTACACAGCTTGTTAAAGTGATGATTGTTTGGGCCATGGTTGGTGTGGAGCTGCAGATCTTAGCTCTCAGACCAGGCAGGCAGACTCTGATTGGTCAAAATGTTGCCATGGGAATGCAGCAGGGATTGGCAGTATCCATGACCCCGTTAGTCTCCAAGTGTAAAGGTACAATGTGTACGTGAGTTTCTTTTGCTTATGTAAAACAAGGTCTTATTGTTAATGTATGTAGCTTTATGTGTAAAGACTGAAATTATATTTTATACATTATTC
>JAHRHZ010000084.1:3177410-3188732 GCA_024137785.1 Ginglymostoma cirratum
AAGGGTTTAGGCCCGAAACGTCAAGTTTTCCTGCTCCTATGATGCTGCTTGACCTGCTGTGTTCATCCAGCCCCATGCTTGTTATCTCTATTGCTCTAAATCTGTTGCCTTTCAAATATGGGCATGCATTTTGTACAAGTGGATGGATAACTGAGGACTATACTGATTTAAATTTATGATGTGAGCGTTTAATTTTCAGAATATAGGCGTTGCTAGTGAGGCTGTTCTTGTGCATTCCTAATGGTGACTATCTTCTTGAATTGTTGCCAACTATAAAGTTTTGGTACACCTTTGGGAATCTTAGGGAGCAAGTTCCAGGATTTTGACCCGGTCACGATAAAGTCCCAATTCAGGATGGTGTGTGACTGGCAGATGTTGGTCTCTCATACGTCTGCTGGCCTTGTTGTTTTTGATGGTAGGCTTCAGTTTTGGACACGCTGCACAAGAAGCCTTGGCAAGTTAATAGCGTGTGTTTCACAGGCCATTCACGCTGCAGACATGGTACGCTGCTGATGAAGGGAATGGATGGGTGGGGTGGCAATATTGTAAGCCAGCCTTTTGCTCAGAATTGCACTATGTTCAGAACTGTTCACAACAACTTTAGATCCTGAAATGGTCCATGTCCAAATGCAGCAAGACATGGACAGCATCTAGATTTGGGTGGAAAACTGGCAAGGAATGCTTGTGCCACACACTGCCATGCAATGACCATGTGGAACAATACAGAATCTAGCCATCACCTGTTGACATTCAGTAGATTGCCATCGCTGAATTTACCCCCTATTAACACCATGGGAGGTTACCATTGACCAGAAATTATATCAACCAGCCATATAAATACTGTGGTTACAAGAGCAGGTTAATGTCTGGGAATTCTGCGGCAAGTAACTTAACTTCTAGCTCCCTGGTATCCATTTATCATCTACAAGGCACAAGGTGATGGAATATTTTCCACTTACCTAGATGGGGGCAGCCCTAAAAGCACTCGAAAAGCTTGTCACCATCCAGGACAAAGCGTGCTGACTGGTATCCCAACCATCACTTTCAACAGCTACTCCCTCCACCACCCACCACCACCACTGACACACAGTGGCAGCAGTGTGTACCATCTACAAGATGGACAGACAATCCTGGGGTTGTGAACGGGTTACGTTCTGATGTCTGTTTGCAAGCCAAATTGTACAAGTGTCAGGACACAATGCAGGACAATGGAAATGAGCTGCTTGTAAGTGCAGGAAATGCTCATTTGATGGATCTTTTGTAAAGTTGGACGTTAGTACATTGGGGAACCCCTACACTGGACCAGCTCACCAAAGCTCCTTCAACAGCGCCTTCCAAACCTACAACCTGAACCATCTAGAGGGAGACGGGCAAAGATGTTCTGGAGCACTACCACCTGCAAGTTCACCTCCGACTCATGCATTATCCTGACTTTGAATATATTGCCTTTGAATATATTCACTATCGCTGGGCTAAAATCCAGGAGCTCCCTTCCTAATAGCACTATGGGTGTACATGAAACGTATAGATGGCAGCAGTCCAAGAAGGTGGCTCAACAAATGCTTTGCCTTGTGCGTTAGGCCAACACTGCTATCTGTGTATTGAGATACTGGTTCAAGTATCTCAGGCTGACTGTACCTGAAAATAAACTGACCCTGAGGCTGTTTACTCCTTATCTCTTAAGAAGGCCTTCAATTCTTTATGTATTATAATAGCTCCTTTAATTACCTGCATACAGGTAGGTTATCAAATACAACTCTAATGTCTAAGGCCTCTCACGCCACATGCTCATTCTAGACCAGTGTCATCTTTGATGTCTGAGTCATGTCATCAGTTACATCACCACAATTTATATAAGTCTCATGTCTACCACAACCAGTACCTTCTCAAGGACAGTTCCAAATGGTTACCAAATATAGGCCTAGCCAGCACTATCTACATTCGCCGAAAAAAAAATTTTTAAAAATCATACAGGTTGCTTTCCAGGATGCTGCCAAGGATCTTGAGCATTAGAGCAAATGGAGAACATACCAACAGATTCCTGGCTTGAAGGTGGGAGAGGGGTTTGAGAAATGAGAGAAAAGTTCATAACATCTCGCCTTTCCACATTGTATTTTAAGGGGAGGGGATGGCCTAGTGCTACTGTCACTGGACTGTTAATCCAGAGACCCAGTAATGTTCTGGGAACCTGGGTTCGAATCCTGCCAGGGCTGATGGTGGAATCTGAAGTTAATAAAAGTCTAATAAAAATTTAAGAGTCTAATGATGACCATGGAACCATTGTCAATTGTTGGAAAAGTCCCTTCTGGTTTCCTAATGTCACTTAGGGAAGGAAATCTGCCATCCCAACCTGGTCTGGCTTACATGTGACTCCAGACCCACAGCAATGTAGTTGACTCTTAATTGCCCTCTGGGCAATTAGAAAATGGCAATAAATGCTGGACTGGCCAGTGATGCCTTCATCTCATGAACAAAGTCACAGAGTCATAGAGTGTACAGCATGGAAACAGACCCTTCAGTCCAACTCATCCATGCTGACCAGATATCCTAAATTAAACCCTTCCTATTCATATAGCCACCCAGATGCCTTTTAAATGTTGTAATTGTACCAGCCTCCACCATTTCCTCTGGCAGCTCATTCCATACATGCACCACCCTCTGCGTGAAAAAGTTGCCCCTTTGGTCCCTTTTAAATCTTTCCCTTCTCAACTTAAACCTATGCCCTCTAGTTTTGGACTCCCCCACCCCGGGGAAAAGACCTTGTTTATTCACCCTATCCATGCCCCTCATGATTTTATAAACCTCTACAAGGTCACCCCTCAGTCTCTGACGGTCTAGGGAAAACAGCCTGTTCAGATTCTCCCTATAGCTCAAACCCTCCAACCCTGGCAACATCCTTGTAAATCTTTCCTGAATCCTTTTACGTTTCACAACATCCTTCCTATAGAAAGAAGACCAGAACTGAACACAGCATTCCAGTAGTAGCCTAACCAATGTCCTGTACAGCTGCAACATGACCTCCCAGCTCCTATACTCAATGTACTGACCAAGCATACCACACATCATCACTATCCTATCTACCTGCAACTCCACTTTCAAGGAAACACCTTCGTCACTATCGTCTCTACTTGTGACTCCACTTTTGAGAAGCTATGAATCTGCACTCCAAGGTCCCTTTGCTCAGCCACACTCCCCAGGACCTTACCATTAAGGGTATAACGCCTGCCCTGATTTGCCTTTCCAAAATGCAGCACCTCACATTTATCTAAATTAAACTTCATCTGCTACACCTCAGTCAATTAGCCCATCTAATCAAGATCCTGTTGTACTCTGAGGCAACCCTCTTCACTGACCACTACACCTCCAATTTTGGTGTCATCTGCAGACTTACTAACCTTACCTCTTATGTTCACATCCAAATCATTTACATAAATGACAAAAAGCAGTGGACCCTGCCCCAATCCTTGTGGCACACCACTGGTCACAGGCCTCTAGTCTGAAAAGCAACCCTCCACCAACATTCTCTGTCTTCTACCTTTGAGCCAGTTCTGTATCTAAATGGCTAGTTTTCCTAGTATTCCATGTGATTTAACCTTGCTAACCAGTCTACCACTAGGAACCCTGTTGATGGCCTTACTAAGGTCCATATAGACAACATTTACTACTCTGCCTTCATCAATCGTCTTCGTTACTTCTTCAAAAAAACTCAATCAAGGTAGTGAAGCACGATTTCCCATGCACAAAGCCATGTTGACTATCCCTAATCAGTCCTTTCCTTTCCAAATACATGTAAATCCTGTACCTCAGGATCCCCTCCAACCACTTGCCCACCACCGATGTCAGGCCCACCGGTCTATAGTTCCCTGGCTTTTCCTTATCACCTTTCTTAAATAATGACACCATGTTAACTAACGTCCAGTTTTCCGGCACCTCATCTGTGGCTATTGATGATACAAATATCTCAGCGAGGGACCCAGCAATCACTTCCCTCACGTCCCACAGAATTCTAAGGTACACCTGATCAGGTCCCGGGGATTTATCCACCTTTATATGTTTTAAGATCTCCAGCATGACCTGCTCTGTGGTATGGATATTTTTCACAGATATTGCTATTTATTTGTCTAAGTTCTCCAGTTTCTATATCCTTCTCCACAGTAAACACTAATACAAAATACTTTTTTAGTGTCTCCCACATCTTCTGTGGTTCTACACATTTTTAAGGGGCCCCATTTTCTCCATAGTTACTCTTTTGTCCTTAATGTATTTGTAGAATCCCTTTGGATTCTCCTTAACTCTATTTGCCGAAAATATTTCCTGTCCCCTTTTGGTCTTCCTGATTTCCCTCTGAAGTACACTTCTACTGCCTTCTACTGTTTCAGGGATTCACTCAATCCCTTACATATGCTTCCTTCTTTTTCTTGACCAAAACCTCAATTTCCCTAGTCATCCAGCATTCCCTATACTTACCAGGCTTGCCCTTCATCCAAACAGGAAGATGCTGTCTCTGGACTCTTGTTATCTTATTTTTCAAGGCTTCCCATTTTCCAGCCATCAATTTACCTGCGAATATCCGCCCCCAAATTTTGAAAGTCCTTGCGTAATACTGTCAAAATAGGCCTTCCTCCAGTTTAGAAGTTTAACTTCTGGATCTGGTCTATCCTTTTCCATCACTGCTTTATGAATAAAAAAGTATCCATAGGCCACTTCCTTACCCAGTTTCCTAGCCTGTCCTGATCCTTTTGCAGTTTCCTCAATACTACCTGTCCCTCCACCTATCTTTGTGTCATCTGCAAACTTAGCAACAATGCCTGCAATGCGTTTGTCCAGATCGTCAATCTATCATGGAATACTTATGGTCCCATCATGGCCTCCTGGCGAACTCCACTTGTCAGTAGCTGCCATCGTGAAAAAGACCACTTTATCCCCACTCTCTGTCTTTTGCCAGTCAGCCAATTCTCTATCCATGCCAGCACCTTGCCCCTAACACCATGGGTTCTTATCTTATTTAGCAGCCTCCTGTGTGGCACCTTGTCAAAGGTCATCGGGAAACCCAAATAGATCACGTCCACTGGCTCTCCTTTGTCTAACTTGCTCATTATATCCTCAAATAATTCTGACAGATTTCTCAGGCATGACCTCCCCTTGACAACGTCATGTTGACTCAGCATTATTTTGCCTTACACTTCCACGTACTTGCAGTCTTATACTTAATAGTCTCTCAAATTTTACCGATGACTGAAGTCAGACTAACTATTGTTTCCAGTCTTCTGCCTCCCTCCCTTCTTAAACAGGGTTGTTACATTAGTCATTTTCCAGTCCTCTGGGACACTCCCTGACTCCAGTGATTCCTGAAAGGTCATGACCAATGCCTGCACAATCTCCTCAGCTATCTCCTTCAGAACTCTGAGGTGTAGTCCATCTGGTCCAGGTGATGTTTCCACTTATAGACCTTCTAGCTTCCTCAGCTTCTTCTCCTTAGTGATGGTCACTACCCTCACCTCTGCTCCCAGATTCTCTTGATGTTCTGGTAAGCTACTAGTGTCTTCTACAGTGAAGAACTCAAGAATGTTGGTGTATGACTCTGTGCTGGTAAGAAAACACGGGTGTCTAGACTAATGTTGTCTAATACATTAGCCACAAGCTACATCTGGATTCCAGATGTACATAATTGCATTTCTGGTTAGTAAATGCATGCAATTCTGGTCTCCTTCTTTAAGAAAGATGTTGTGAAATGTGAAAGGGTTCAGAAAGATTAAAAAGGAAGTTGCCAGATTGGAAGGTTCGAGCTATAGGGAGAGGCGGAATAGACTGGGGCAATTTTCCCTGGAGCATCGGAGGCTGAGGGGTGATCTTATAGAGGTTTATAAAATCATGAGGGACATGGTTAGTGTGAATAGCCAAGGTCTTTTCCCTGGGGTGGGGAAGTCCAAAACTAGAGGTCATAGGTTTAAGGTGAGAGGGGAAAGATATAAAAGGGACCCAAGGGGCAACTTTTTCACGCAGAGGGTGGTGCATGTATGGAATGAGCTGCCAGAGGAAATGGTGGAGGCTGGTACAATTACAACATTTAAAAGGCACCGGGGGTAGGTATATGAATAGGAAAGGTTTAGAGGGATGTGGGCCAAATGCTGGGAAATGGGACTTGATGTAATTAGGATACCTGGTCAGCATGGAAGATTTGGACTGAATGCTCTGTTTCTATGCTCTGTATCTCTATGTTTCTATAACTGTAATAATAAATGGCCACATTGAGCATGTGAACTTAATGCTCATACACATGTGGTATTTGCGTATGTATTTTAATCTCACTTTGTAAGCTTATTGGTAAATTAGGTACAGGTAGTTCTGCTATAACATGTGTTTCATTAATATGAATTGGCTGTAACGCGATTGAGGAGTAGTGAATGCTGTTTGGATAACACGATTCTGCTGTGCCAGTATAATGATTTTCTATACTGATTTCCCTATAACAAGATTTTCTATATTGCAGTTTTCTATAGAACTCAACTATCGCGTTATAGGAGACCTACCCGTATCACTGAGGCTGGACTGTCAATTTAGCCCCACTATTGCGCGGGTCACAACTTAAAATAGAAATACTATTTCCAGTTGCCAAGATGACCAGTTAAATGCATAATTTATATCAGGTTTTAAATAACAAGATCAATCAACCTTAATATACACAATTATTGTTTATTGGCTAATTTATTAACACCCATAGTCATTAATATTGAAGTATAAATGCTTATCCCTCTAAGTCTCCCCAAAACAAACACACATACATACTCCAGGGAAAGAGAACAAGATGTCTTTGCAGAGACTGGCTTTTTGGACAATTGATCATCTTTGAAGGCAAAAGGGTAAAGCACAGAATGTTCTGATGTCCTTTGCTCTGATGCTGTGACATGTGTTGAGTCACTCATTGCTCAAAGTTGTCTCTGAAGTCTTACAGATCCACTGAACTGAAAAAATGTAATCTTGTGATGTTTCTTCAATCACACTTTCAAAAGAACAAATTGGTTTCATCCTGAACGGAACAGGAAGGTTTTCTTCTCAGAATGCAAGATCAGCTGAGCAGCTTGTTCTTAGCAGGCTTTCCTCCAATCTAACTTGTTCTTAGCAGGCATCCCTCCAATTGAAACAGATGAAACAAGATCTCTTCAAGCCAGTCTTTATTTAAAATCGCCCCAGCAGGATTTATAGCAAAGCAAGCAGCTGTCAACAGACATGTCATTCACAGAAAGCCTTCCTAAAAAGAACTGCATGTCAACAGTGAATGTTCAGTGACCTCTTTTAAAGAAACCACTCCAGTTATGCCTATAAAACTTGAAATAACCCTTTCATAATCTTTCAAAACTTAAGTCCCATGAGTAATATTACATATAAAGTGTCTTCATAACAAGTAGTAAGATGTAAAACATAGTGGGTGAGCATTCTAAGGGCATCAGATGTATTTCACAATTATTGGTTACTGATTGGTGGTAGATATAGCTTACATAAATGCACATGGACAGTGAAGAAGGTGACCTCAAGAGTACAACGGGATCTCGATCAGATGAGCCAATGGGTCAAGGAGTGGCAGATGGAGTTTAATTTAGATAAATGTGAGGTGCTGCATTTTGGAAAGGCAAATCAGGGCAGGGCTTATACACTTAATGGTAAGGTCCTGGGGAGTGTTGCTGAACAGAGGCCTTGAAGTGCACGCTCAGAGTTCCTTGCAAGTGGAGTGGCAGATAGTTAGGATAGCGAAGAAGGCGTTTGGTACGCTTGCCTTTATTGGTCAATGCATTGAGTATAGGAGTTGGGAGGTCATGTTGCAGCTGTACAGGACATTGGTTAGGCCACCTTTGGAATACTGTGTGCAATTCTGGTCTCCCTGCTATAGGAAGGATGTTGTGAAATGTGAAAGGATTCAGAAAATATTTACAAGATGTTGCCAGGATTGGAGGGCTTGAGCTATAGGGAGAGACTGAATAGACTGGGGCTATTTTCCCTGGACCATCAGAAACTGAAAGGTGACCTTTATAAAGGTTTATAACATCATAAGGGGCATGGATAGTGTAAATAGACATGGTCTTTTCCCCATGGTGGGGGAATCCAAAACTCGAGGGCATAGGTTTAAGGTGAGAGGGGAAAGATTTAAAAGGGACCTGAGGGGAAACCTTTTTCTCGCAGAGGATGGCGTGTGTATGAAATGAGCTACCAGAGGAAGTGGTGGAGGCTGGTAAAAATGCAACATTTAAAAGGCATCTGGATGGGTACATGAATAGGAAGGGTTTAGAGTGATGTGGGCCAAATGGGACTAGATTTTTTAGAATATCAGGTCGGCATGGGCAAGTTGGACCGAAGGGTCTGCTTCTGTGCTGTATATCTCTCTGACTCTATGACTCCATCTTTACCCGCTTTCTGTACAAAGTGCTCTCCACTAAAACCCATGCATGGGCCAAAATGGTCTGTCTGCAGTCACATTGCGTGCATGGTCAGCACTTTCTGTTGGACATCACCGGTCTGGAGCACATCATTAGGCCCTGATGTTAGGGAGTCGCTGCTGGTGCAAGTGTGAAATCCAATTGCACATTGAATGAGGTGCTAACTGGTCGGAAATCTGATTATTATGTATCATTACCGGCTAAAATGGGTAAAATTGATTGGAAAATCTACTGAGAGAGAGAAAAAAATAAAAACTCTGCGCCTTAAGCGTAGTTTAAATATCGTTCAGATTCGTCATCTGCTGCTGTTTGTTGAATCTTTCCTTCTCTTTTCTATTGAATGTTAAGATTGAAAATATTGAAGATGAGCGAGTGGAGGAAATACTATACCGTATTAGTGACATGGATGAGCACAGCAAGACCAAGTCCATCAGGCCCAAGGCTTTATTTGATAACTGTTACCGGGTCATGAAACAACTCTTCCACTGTAAGTAGTGTCAGGAATACCCTCAATGTAAAATTTAAATCTGTAAAAATTGCAATTCAAAGGACAGAAAACGGAGACGAAATGAGACGAAATTGAGAAACACAGAGGTTGTTGTTAGATCACACTTGGAATTCAGTCAGAGATAGTGAGAACTGCTGATGCTGGAGCCAGAAATAACACAGTGTGGAGCAGGAGGAATACAGCAGGCCAGGCGGCATTAGAGGAGCAGAAAAGCTGATGTTTCAGGTCGGGACCCTTCTTCAGCATTTCTGCTTTCCCTGTTAATAAAATGACACCAGAGAAGAATTCACAAGGATGAATGCAGAACTGAGAGATAACACCTACCAGAAAGGTTGAACAGGCCAGCGCTGCCTTCTCAGTAAATGAAAAAGCTGAAGGATTGCCTGACAGAGGTATTTATTGTAAGAAAGGGAGTTTAATAGAATAAACAGAGAAGATGGGTGGCACGGTGGCTCAGCGGTTGGCACTGCTGCCTCACAGCGCCAGGGACCCGGGTTCAATTCCAGCCTCAAGCGACTGTGTGGAGTTTGCACATTCTCCCTGTGTCTGTGTGGTTTTCCTCTGGGTGCTCTGGTTTCCTCCCACAGTTCAAAGATATGTGGCTTAGCCATGCTAAATTGCCCATATTGTCCAGGGATGTGCAGGTTAGGTGGGTTGGGCATGGGAAATGTATGGATAGGGTAGGGGGATGAGTGTGGGTGGGATTCTCTTCAGAGGGTCTGTGTGGACTTGTTGGGCTGGGTGGCCTGTTTCCACACTGGGTGGATTCTATGGAAGATGTTTTCCTGTGTGGGATGGACCAGCACTAAGAGGGACACATATATATGGCAGTTGGTAATTAATCTAATAGAAAAATCTGCTTTACCCAGAAAGTAGTGAGAATGTGGAACTTGCCAACTCATTGAGTAGTTACAGCAAATTCTATAAACACCTTCAACTGATCTGAGTACACAAGAGAGTGAAGAACAGGATATGCAAATCGGTTGAGGTAAACCGCTGGGCAGATGTAGGGATTGATGGGAGAGGGCTTGTTTACAGAATAAATATCAGCATGGAGCCATTCGGCTGAATGGCCTGTTTCAGGCTGTAAGTTCCATGTGATAGTGAGGGTCCAAGGTAAAATGGCTCCATGTCAGATTCATTTCTGACATAGGATCATGCATGAGGGCATAGCTCTTGGAGCATCGTCGGTGCTGTTCCAGAATTACGGAAATATTATTGTGCAGAAGGAAGCATTCTACCCATTATGTGTACCAGCAGAGTTACAAAGATGATAGATGAGTAGCAAATTTCCGAAGCCAAATACTCAGAAGTTCAAAGCATGGCGGGTGTGGTGAGTCCTGTGGTATGGTGCATCTTGGGAAATACAAGTCATGAAATGGCTGATGGGTATGAGGCTGCTCAACTGTGGGGAGCATTGCAGTCAAGCCTATGCCATCCTTTATTGAAGTAGATCCATACAAATTCACACTCACAAGAACTGGGATTTTTTTTTTACATTTTAGTACAAGTAACCCTGTTGGGTCCATTAACCCCCTGCCCAAATTCCCAGAAGCCTGGAGGTGCTTTTGATGTGCCTGAAGCCCACATAAGGCGTGATCAGCAGGCGATATTCCATAAGAAATGAGCACAGAAATTGCTGGGAAAACTGAGTTCCAAGGAAGAGTGATTGGACCTGAAACATTCATTCTGCTTTCTCTCCATAGATGCTGCCAGATCTGCTGTGTTTTGCCAACAATTTCTGTTTCCTGTTTCTGATTTCGAGCACCCGCAGTTGTTTGGATTTTTTTAAATATCCTATAAGATCCAGGAGTGGGAATGTTAGCCAGATTTTCATTCTCCCTCCACCACCCCCAATGCAACTGCAGGACATTGAGACCAAACTGGGACCAGAAACCTGTAGTTTAATGCATTGTTTAAAAGCACCATTGCATTTACAAAACAATTTTTATGATCCTGGGGTGAGATGTGCTTTACTTTTGAAATATGGTCTCCATTTTAATGTACAAACCAAAGCAGCCAACTGTGCATAGGAACCTCCCACAAACAGCCCTACGATAATGACCTGATCATTGCTGTTTAAGCATTGTTGGATTTGGGATAAATAACCAGGATACCAGTCATGCTTACCTGATCTTCTTCCAAGTAGCCACCATGAGATCTTTTGCATCCTCAGGCATTCTCATCTGAAAATTGACACCCGCAAACGGTGCAGCGTTCCCTCAGCACTCCACTGGTATGTCAGTCCAGTTTGCAGTGTTTGAGTCTCTGGAGATTCTCCAAGGTGGAAGTGCTAGCAAATAAGCCACTGCTGCCCCTGAGTAAACACAGAGAAGGGGCAGAGATAAAAGGTACTGCAAATGCTGGAGAATCTGAGATAACAAG
>JAHRHZ010000084.1:3193732-3224616 GCA_024137785.1 Ginglymostoma cirratum
GGACGTAGGTAGGGAGTTCCTGGACCAAGGGGGTGAAAATGGAGTCTAGGTAGGTGGAGATGAGTTCGGTGGGGCAAGAGTAGGCGGAGACAATGGGTCGACCAGGGCATTCAGGTTTATGGATTTTGGGAAGGAGATAGGAGCGGGCGGTGCGGGGCTGGGGAATGATGAGGTTGGAGGCAGTGGGTGGGAGGTCACCTGAGGTGATGAGGTTGTGGATGGTTTGGGAGATGATGGTTTGGCGCTCGGGGGTGTGGTTTATGGGGAAATGGGTCTGGGTGGGATACGCTGTGGGTCGGTATGGACTTGCAGGGATTCTGTGATTTATTTTGAAACTGTGCCCTCTAGTTCTGATTCCGCAAGAGATTTCCCATCTAACCCTGTCAATACCCCTCAGAATCTCCTCCCATTCTCCTCGGCTCCCACTTGTTCAACCCTTTCTTAGAAAACAACCCCTTCATCCCATGAATCAACCCAATAAACCTTCTCTGAACCGCTTCCAATCAGTGTGAGTGTATCAACTGTAGACAGACCTCCAGTTGAAATATCAGCAAAACCTTGCTTTTTTATGCCATCCACCATGAATAGAGGTCAACATTCCATTTGCCTTCCATGTACTTCCCGAATGGACATGTTAACATTTTGAGATTCATTTACTAGGGCACCCAAATCCCTCTGAGCTGCAGTTTTCTGCAGTGTCTCTAGTTCAGTAGAATTTTGCTTTTCTAATTCTTCTGCCGAAGTGGACAACCTCACATTTTCTGAGTTATACACGCACAAGGAAGGAAATCACTTTCTGTGCCTGTTCCCTGGTCAAATATGGTTAGTGCAAATAATTCTTATAAGACACAACAGAGTGACTGGTGTTAGCATAATTTTGTGCAATATCTCACTCAGCACAGTCCATGAACCAGAATTCCAACAAGAAGCTAACACACTGTTGCTGGATTGCAAAATTTGGAAGATCATGGTCACCTGCTGCCACACACTGTGGCATTTAGACAATGATGATAGATTTGTCTTCAAAGCTCTGAAAAATGGTAGCCCTCAGGCCCCCTGATTCGACAGTCAATCATTTGGTGTCATATTTGAGTTGACATTATGGATGAGGAGAGATTTTGGGGCTGGGTTTTACACCGGAGAATTTTTGGAATGCAGAATATTTCGCCAAGCTGTGGTGATGCAGATACCACCAGATTTTTAAAGAGAAAATTGCATAAATAATTGAAGCTTTGGAAGATAAGGAGCTGTGGGGAGAGAAATGGGATAGCAGGATGCTCTAGTAAAGAGTTAGCCTAGTGGCATGAGCCAAATAGCCTCCTCCCATGTTGCGAGAGGTTTCTCCATGGAGGGAGCTGTTGAAGCGAAGGCACCCAAATGGTGGCATTGGTAAAAATTGTTTTCCAGAAACTTATGGAGTGAGTCCAGAATTATAAAGACTAGCGAGTTTATGCAGCCCTTTTTAGTTGAGTTGACATCAGCCTATCCCTGCCTCACCCCCACACTGCCGCGTCACTAAGCCCAGGATACAGTACTGACAAAGACTGTAGACCAGTCATTCAAAAGACAAAACGCCGCCAACATAATTGTTCTTTAATTGTCGGTGCAGTATCTTCCAATTTTCAAAGTTATTGAAACCAAATGGGTTGATTCAGCATGATGAATCCCTGATGTGCAGATTAACCTGATTAATGTCTCTCAGCAGAAACTCCAGATTCAGGGCTTGACACAATCACTTTGAACATGCAGTCTGAGCAATGAAACCTGGTCTTTAACCCTTTGGTGGCTCGAGCATTCACTCCCTCCATTGTCTGCTGGAGTTGAGGGTTCTGGTTCGGACACATCTAACGCAGCAACAAAAGTAATACTTTGTAATGTTGCCACAGGCTGAGAAGCAGTAACATCCAACTAATGGTACAAGCCATAGACAGAGATATGAGGATCAGTGGTTAAAAGCTTGGTGAAAGAGAGACAGTTTAAAAAGTGACTTAACAGAAGGAAGGGAAGCAGTGAGGGGATTCGAGAGTATAGAGAGTGAGACAACATGGCCATCATGGCAGAGTCACAAGTGGCAAGAGTTCCATGAAAGCTGATATCTCGGATGGTCGTAGAGTTGGTGGAGGCTACAGAGAAAAGAACAGATGATGCTACGGGGATTGAATGTGATGAGAGGAGTTTTAAAAATGCTGGTTAGTGAGCTGGAACCAAGGAAAGTCCATTCTTCAGGAACGAACTAAACTAATGCGTATTGGTTGCTAATGGGCCATGCCCATACTCAATATCAATCACATCATGGAGACTTGAAGGATCATTAGAAGCAGGAACTTGAAATGACTCTTCACATGTTCGATTCCAGTACTGGCTGAAATCACCATGGAGACCATGTCTTTTCAACCTTGCCCTTGCCTGAGTGTGGTGACCTGCACGTTAATCTCTCTACAAGTTGACTCTTTAGTCCTCTGGGACTTCAGCCAGTTTCAATTTCATTCCCCTCTCTTCACCCAATGGGGAAAGAGACTGATTCTTTACCCTCCAGCGCATGCCCAGCAGCTTCAGATCTGGGTGACTAAGAGCTGTGTGGTTCAGTGTAAAGTGGTCTTTTGTTGCCTACCTAATGATTCACATGATGTGTTCTCCATTGTTTTGCTCTCCTGTGCTGAAATTATGGCTTATTGCTAGGATCAGCCTATGCCACCCTATGGGTTTTGAGAGAGTCTGTTGGGAAGATGCAAATTCACTCTTTGGTTTTTGCCCTTCCTTTCCTTCCTGTTTGACAAATCCATCTCCTGTATAGGTTGTTCACACTGAGAATGGGGAATGCCACTTCACCAACACTCCCCCCGTCCTTCCTTTCTGCGGCCAGTAACGACTTCCAAGCCAACCAGTTTCCCATGTGTCTCCCCGGGGCGAAGACAGAAATTGCAGGCGAAACACAGCTGGTCTGCCAGCATCTGCTAGAGTTAATATTTCATCCAGTGACTCTTCATCAGCGTGGTCTCTCCTCCCTTTGCCTGCTTCAGTTCCATGAGACCAAGTGGTCACTATTCATGTATGAGATGACCAACTATTCAACTGTGGAGGGCCTCATAGTTGAGCCCAATCATGTTCTTGTCAACAACACCACCCAAAAAGAAAATCATCAGATGACATTGGGCTATGAGAAATATGCCCAGTTTTCCTTCATGAGCTGAGGGTGTCGGCAATTATCCTGGAGCACATTGTCAGTAAAGCCTGAGTGTTGGAACTGGGTCAGTTATGGCCAGTATTAGTCACAGATGCAAAACTGCCTTTGAAATTAGGACCTCATTTTTCCAGTTCCAACACTGCAACATAAACAAACCTTTTACATCTGTCTGCAGTAACACCAGCCAAGAGCAGAAAAATGTTAACTGCATATCTGGAAACATTCCTCGTTTGATTCGTTAATTTGAAACAACGCCAGCAAATGGGAGCTGGTGTGTTTGTTGGAATTCTGTGCCTGAATCGAATTTATTATTAAATGATTTTACTGAATTATAAGACAGGATGAGGGGTGGCTGTGTCTGGAGCAGTGGGTTACAGTATGCTGCCTCAATTCAAATATAGCCCAGATTCTCCGTTGCTTTCCTTTTCTGTCTCCACTGCTCATCTGTTCTTGTGGTTTCACTTAGTTTCTTTTGCAGTCTTCACTCCCTCTTTCACTGTGCCTTTCCACCCAATATCAATGTGAGATAAACTGTCCAACTGGGTTGAGTCCAACTGAATGAAACCCAGCAGAAATGTAACCCTTTCGTATAACTGGTGGGTATACTTTTCAAAGTGGTGCAAATACAGGATTATATTGTTTAGATCAACCTCTTTATAGCAGAAATCGTGTTTTTCTCTATAACGTCTTTCATATAATATCAGGATGCCTTCCTGCCAAATGCTGTTTAAGTCCTGTCATGGTTCTAATGTAGAAAACATGGCAGCTCATTTGTGCATGGTAAGATTCCACAAATAGCCATGTGATCAAGACCAGACCATCTGTTTCAGTCTTATATTGGTTTATTGTCCAGAACACCTCTAGTCTTTTTCAAAGCAGTTTCCAGGGATCATCCACATCACCAAAGAGAGTGGACAGGGCCTCTGTTATATGTCTTATCTGAAAGATGGCACCTCTGATAGTGCAGCACTCCTCCGGGATGTGTCAGCTATGATTCTGTACTGAAGTCTCTGGAGTGGGTCTTGAACCCACATACTCTGGGTCAGAAATCTGGCTTGCCTGATTATACCCATTTCACCCAGGAATTCTCTCCCTCATCCTTTGCTCTTGTTCTTGTTTGCTGTGGTTCCTAGTCACCAGTGCAAGTCCTACACAAGTTCCCCTCAACACTTCCTCCCTCACGTTTTCACTCTTTCCCTCTTTGTGAGGGAAGATGGACTAGTCCTGAGAACTCTGACCAAATAAATGTATCAGGAAATCTTTCCAACAATAATAATTCTAAAGGGGCTTCCAGATGGAAATCATTAACAAAGGGGTTTTATTGCCAAGTCACCTTAATTCTTCCGTAACAATCTGGATTTTGCTGGTAACCTGTCACTTTCTAATTATTAAAATTGGAACACTGTCGTGCCATCATAAACTCAAGTGTCAGTTTTGACAGCTGGGAGTATATTCACAGTGAGAGATTGAGTGAGGGAGGGAGGGAAACAGAGAGACACATTGTGAGATTGTTTAGTGGGTGGGACTTCTGGTCAGGGTGGGGGTTTATTTTGGATGATGGGGTGGGGAAGAGAGGAGTGAACAGGGGCAGGATTGTGGCCAACCTGATGGTGGGTTTGTGGACAATGGCGGGGATGCGAGGGTGTTGGGAGAAAATCATGTTTGCACTGGATGATGGTGTGTTAGAGGGAAGAGATCAGACTGGGAGTTGTATGAAGGTAGGGATTGATCATGGTGAGGCAGAGATCTTTAGACACTACTGGCGTGGGGGTGTGCTGAAGTTACTTTACTGCTGCTCCTGGCCCACAAATTGTGCTGTAAGTCTATCTTCCTAACTGATCTAGATCAGTTTGTTTTCAGTTTCCTACAGGTTTTTTAGTTGCTCTGGAAATCCAGAGATAAAAACATAAGTCTGTAAATATGGAGGTACGGAGGGCTATGCATATTCATCTTGATCCCTGGGGACAGGCAATGCCATGGACCACTACCCTCAGGACCCCATGCAGCATTCTTCAATGCAGAAAGCTCCAGATCATGGCGTTATAACCACAGTGCTGTGTACCCTGGGGAATTGAGGTTAAGCTACGCAGTTCCAAGCACTACTACACTCCCAATATATTTTATATATTCACAAATGTCGGTTAGCTCAGTTGGCTAGATGACTAGTTTGTGGTGCAGAATGAAGCCAGAAGTGTGGCTTCAATCACCGAAGCAGTAGTTCATGGGGGCCTTGCCTCCTCACTTTGCCTCACATTTGTTTAGTGAAGCCCCTCAAGCTATACATACTTATCATCTCCCTCGAATGGAGAGAGTCGCCAATAGTCCTTGTGGATTATGGTTCCTTACCATTAGCATGAATGTGAGCATACAGACAAGGCCAGCATTTATTTCCCATTCCTAATCATCCTTAAGAAGATGGTGGTGAGCTGCCTTCTTGAAGCTCTGCAGTGCAGGTGGTGTCAATACACCCACAGTAATATTAGGGAAGGAATTTCAGGAGTTTGACCCAGCAACAGAGGAGTGCTGATATAGTTCCAATTAGGATGGTATACAACTTTGATAGGAAGTTGCAGGAACTGGTGTTCTGGAGTATTCTGGAGCTTCTTAGCTTTACAGTGTGTCACAGGGAATGGGGGTGCATTTAAATTCTGATTGTCTTTCCCCTCTTAAAACCAAGACAGTGAGGTTTTGTTTGATTTAAGTCCTTTTCTCGTTTACTCCTGCCCCTTACTGAGGCAGGCCAAAGCATGTTTCTCAAATTTTTAAATAAACACACAGCCAAATCCTTTAAAACGAAATCAAAGGTAGAATTTATTCACAAAAAAGTCAAGATGTGAAGGAATTATTTCACTGCTCAACACATGCAAACAAGCACTCAGGAAGTTAATGAAGATGGGACGACAAAGGAGATAGGTAATTTACAAGTTCTGAATCCAGGAGTATTGAAAAACATTTCATGTCAATTACAACTTCCTAGAGGACAGTGTGCAATAATAGTTTCTTGGTGAGCTGGGGCCTGTAGTTTTCCTTCTTGCAGGCAAAGTGTAGGCTTCTTTCCAGCTAGCGACTCGGAGACAGAGATGGAGGGTCTGTGGCAGGCTGTCAACCCTGCCTGCTGTCCTGCTCTCTCGCTGAAGGTCAAACAGCAAATAACTTAGAATTCCATAAACATATTTGGCCTTCTGACCTATAAATTCTGTGATCCTGTATTAGCGTTTCCGTTGCAAGGTGATGAAGTAATTGTAAAGACATTGGCACCACCTTACCATTATGGATTTTGATGTTTTCCTTTGTCCAGACCTGGCTGGAAGCAGACAGATCATCTCCCAGTCTTGTCAGTTTTAGGCAGAATTTCTACACAATATTGGGTGTCCAGAAGCTTCTGGATATATAATCATGTGATCACACCAGCCATTTTATGAGGTCATCAAGGTTGTCCATTTTTAAAAGAATCTGAAAATATTGAAGACCATATAGTTTTCTTAAAAAAACATACAGAACTGCAGATGCTGGAAACAAAAACAGAAATTACTGGGAAAGCTCAACAGGTATGGCAGCATCTGTGGAGAGAAAGCAGAGTTAACATTTTGGATCCAGTGACTGTTTTTCAGAACATAAGTTTTCTTTTAGGATTTCTCTTCATGACAAATGATTCTATATTTAATCACGAATCAGCCAGTTCATGTGTACTCTGTACCTTATGGTATCTGACTGTTAGAACTTGAGCTTAGAGTTTCTGTGCTTGGCATGAGACTGGCATCACTGCAGTGGCATACAGGAAGCCGACAGCTCTGTGGGCACTGCATTTCAGGAGGCAGCCAATAAGCTGATGATAGGAACAGAGGAGAAATTGCCTGGGAGTGTCGCATTCACAAATTGGTACTGCAGTGTTGAATACCATGTGGGTGATGACAACTCATCGGAGTGAAGTCAGAACATTCTGAAAGGCTCAGCTGCTCAGTGACTACAACAAAGGTGTAGATATGGAATTGTTCGGGGGAATTCAATAGTAGATAGGCATGTCTGCAATAATGGAAAGGCACTGGCGAGGGAGGATTATCAAAATCGGTGACAGAGCTAAGTTTTAAGCAATTTACAAGCAGCATGACTGAGGATGTGAACGCGTTGGTAGACAAGTAAGAGGGCCAGTCACAGTGAATAAAGACATTCTTTCTGTTCATATTCATTCAGAAGATGTGGGCATAGCTGGCTAGTTTTAAATGTAATTATGTAGATGAACCTATAAATGTTAACTGTAGGAATAAAACTTGGGAGGGTGGAGATGATGTACAAGGTAATAGTTCTGAAAGCATTAATGTTGGAAATTGCACTAAGCGCCACCAAATCTGATGATGTGGTAAAGACATGGGGAAAGACAAAACATCTTAGGACCTTGTGTGGTAAAGACGTATCTGTACATCTCCCAATAATCTTATGACAATATCCAGCGTGGCTTGTGCCCAATTGCTATCATGCAATATCTTGTTTAAGACAGGAGTCACTTGTCAATAAGACTCACTAGAGGTTTTCTTCTACCACTGTAAGCTTCGTAAGCTCTCAAACCCAGTCAAAGAAAGAAGATGGTGGGAGCAAACTACCCAAACCAGAAGCTGGTTGCAGTTGATATTGCAGCACATACAACATTTCTTAAAGCAGATTATGTCTGAAATGCATTCTTTGATAAAGCAACAGCTAGAGCTGATGCTTGATAAATTGCCATGTAACATACATATAAACAAAATGGAAGCACGTGGTTTTAAAGAGATGATGCCAACTTGGGTGTGTTATCGTTTAAGAGTTAGGAGGCAGAGAGCAGTGACAATATGATAGTTTTCTGGCCAGACAGAAAGTGTACAGCGAGGCCTCTCAGGAGGCAGTTTCGGAATCATTAGTTCTCTTATTATGTACAAATAACACAAGCTTTGAGATAATGAACACAATTCTGAAATTTGCAACCAAATTAACACTTGGCAACGTAATAAATAATGGGCAGGATAGTAACAAACTTCAGGAAGCATAGACAAACTGTGAACTGATGTACTTTTGGAAAAAACTACCTGGAGAGTTAGTACAAATCCACGGTACCATGTTTAAAGGGTTTGAGGAGTTTGTCAAGAGCAGAGAGAGACATGTTTGAATATTGCATTTATATTTGAAGGTCTTCAACAGATCAGGTTGATCAGATAGGTAAGGAAGTGAATGAAATTCTGAGGCTTTGATAATTGAAATATTGATTTCAAAGTAATAAGTCTTGCTAAACATTTAAAAATACCTTTGTTGGACTTTTGTGTACAGTTTGGAAACTGAATTTTAGGAAGGACATCAAGGCTCTGTAGAAGGTGCAGGGGAAGTTTATCAGGATCATTCCAGCGATGAGGGAATTTCTGTGGAGAGGTGAGACTAGCCAGGATTGTTGGGAATTATATAAAATTTAGAACATAGGAGGAAGCCATTTGGTCCGTTATGTCTTTGAGCTTCCCAAACTAAGCCCACCTTAACGCACTCAGCCAATGATCTTGCAAGTCATTGTCTTTCAAGGAGATATCCAACTACTTTTTAAATGAAGTGAGAATTGATGCCTCTCCTGTCCTTCCAGTGAGATCCAGCTCCCTGACACTCTCTGAGTTATGTATATACACAAAAAAGTTGTCTCCCCTCTAAATCTTGTACCAATTACCTTAACTACACAGGTGATCTAGATGTGAATGTACAAGGCATGATTAGTAAGTTTGTGGATGATACAAAATTAGGAGGTATCATTGAAAGCGGGGAAGGCTATCAAAAGTTACAGAGGGATCTTGAACAGATGGGGAATTAGGCTAAGGATTGGCAAATGCAATTCAGTACAGATAAGCCTGAGGTATTGCACTTTGGAAAGTCAAACCAAGTTAGGACTTATACAGTAAGTGGTAAGGTCCCGAGGAGTGTTGTGGAACAGCAGAGGACAAGTACATAGTTTGTTGAAAGCAGTGTCACAGTGGACAGGGTGGTGAAGAAGGCATTTTGCAAGCTGGCCTTCATTGGTTGAGGCATTGAGTATAGGAGTTGAGATGTTATGTTACAGTTGTATAAGTCATTGGTGAGGCCGCACTTGGAGTATTGTGTACAGTTTTGGTCACCCTGTTATAGGAAAGACATAGTTAAAATGGAAAGTGTGCAAATAAGATTTGCAAGGATGTAGTAGGCCAGGATAAGACTTTATTCCTTGGAATGTAGGAGAATGAGGGTTGACCTTATTGAGGTGTATAAAATCATGAGGGGCATAGATAGGATGAATGCATATAGTCTTTTTTCCAGAGGTGGGGAATTGAAAACTTAAGGGCATAGGTTTAAGGTGAGAGGGCAAAGATTTAAGAAGGATCGAAGGGCAACTTCTTCACGCAGACAATGGTGCGTATATGGAATGGGCTACCAGAGAAGATGGTTGAGGCAGGTACAATAGCAAAATTAATAAAAAACAGTTGGATAGGTACACGGGTAGGAAGGGTTTAGAGGGATATGGACCAAATGTGGGCAATTGGAACTAGCTGAGTGGGCACCATGGTCAGCATGGACCAGTTTGGTCTGAAGGGCCTGTTTCCATGCTGTATTACTCCGACTCTGACTCAGAGTCCAAGCCCCCTGAATTTTGACCCCTTTGCTAAGGTAGGTAGGTTGTCCCTATTCCCCAATCTACCTAGGCCCCTCACTTTATACACTTTCATAAAGTGACCCTTCGGTCTCCCATGCTCCAAGGAAAACACTCCCAACCTATCCAAACTTTCCACATAATTAACATTTTCCATTCCTGCCAACAGCCTTGCAAATCACCACTGAAACTTTTCCCAGGCGGTCACATCTTTACTATAAATGTGGAGACCAGAACTATTTACAGCTCTCGAACTATGATCCAACTAGTTTGGCACAAGTCTGTATTAACCTAAGGTCTGTTAACCTGGCGAATAAAGGAAAACATGCCATATGCCTTCAGTACCATCTCATTAACTTGTCCTACCCTGTTTAAAGATCTGGGGGTGCAGACTGTGGTATATTTTTGGATATCAGCTCTGCTGGTACGGTGTGTGGTCATGCACACCAGAATCACCTCAGATGCCATGGTCTTTATGCAGGAGGCTTTCATATAATAGAATAGAATCGAATCGAATCCCTACAGAGTGGAAACAGGCCCTTCAGCCCAACAAGTCCACACCGACCCAGAGAGCATCCCACACAGATCCTATAAACCCACCTAATCTACACATCCCTGTACACTATGGAGCAATTTAGCATGGCCAATTCACCTAACCTGCACATCTTTGGACTGTGGGAGGAAACCCACGCAGACACAGGGAGAATGTGCAAACTCCACACAGACCCTGAGGGTGGAATTGAACCCAGATCCCTGGCGCTGTGAGGCAGCAGTGCTAACCTCTGAACCTCTGAACCACCGTGCCCCCGCTTAGAGAACAGATGCTGCTCTGTTGCTGATGGTTGGCCATCCTCTGTGAGGCTGAGGAGATGAAGCCAAAATTGAAAAGAGGGAGACCCAGCTGGTAACAAGGGAAAGGGCAAAAAAAAACGGGGAACCTCACTAAGTCTGCTATCATGATCAGGTCGAAGTCTCGGCTAGAGGGGAGTTAGGGGGAGTGGGGCTTTGGACTCAGCAAAGGTTGGGAGCAATTCAGCACCATTTGGGGGCTGGAGATTGAGAGCTCACGGTGAATCATGCTGCTGAGTGTGGGAAAACAGCCTTGGGAAGGTGGGGGGGAATGGGTGGCACCTGAATGGGGAGAGGGGCTGAGAGAGTGTGTGACAGAGGGCTTCACTGAATCTTCTGTCACCAGAGCTCAGCTAAAAACTACTATTCTGCATAAGAGTAACATTTTTATAAAGTGCTCTAAAAAAAACACGGTTTTACATAAAAATGACAGCTTTATCATCTGTTGAAGCTATGTTCTATTTGGTCTCCTAGTGTTTACGATTTCATTAAATATTGATTTTCCTGAACAAGTTCCATTTGAGATATCAAATGGCTGTTCATGTTTCCCTTGTGGGGAGAGTCTAGGGCCAGAGAACATAATCTCAAGTCAGGTGTTTCCTATTTAAGACAGAGAAGAGGAGGAATTTCTTACCTCAGAACATTAAAAAATCTGAGGAATTCTTTACCGGAGAGGCCTGTATGGGCTGTGTCATATTCAGGATTGAGAGAGACAGATTTTTAATCAGTAAGGGAATGAACGGTTTTAGGGAAAAGGCAGGGAAATGGAGTTGAGCATTATCAGATCAGCCATGGTTTACTTGAATGGCAGAGCCCAATCAATGGGCTGAATGGTACACCTCTGTTCCTATGTCTTATGGTCCTTTATTTTTGACATGCATACAATATAGTTGACTTTTCTCAATTTGTTTATTTCTTTTTAAATGAAGGTTCGCCTTAGTGCAGAGAAAACCTCATCGATATGTTCAAAATGATAAGAGCTTTGATTGTATGGGTGGGGCGAATCTGCTCCTAAGGCAGGTGCGCTGATAACCACAAGTAACAGATTTAAAGGAGTTGGAAGGAGATGGGTACTGAGGAGAATTTTTGCCATAGATGAATATTATGAAATGGGGTACACTACCTGGACGGTGTTAGGATCAGATTTACATGTCAGGAGATGGTGGCACAATGCTAATGTCACTGAACTATTAACCCAGAGAGACCCGAGCTAATGCTTGAAGGATAACAAGGTGTAGAGTTGGATGAAAACAGCAGGCCAAGCAGCATCAGAAGAGCAGGAAGGCTGACGTCTGAAGAAGGGTCTAGGCCCGAAACATCAGCCTTCCTGCTCCTCTGATGCTGCTTGGCCTGTTGTGTTCATCCAGCTCTACACCTTGTCATCTCAGATTCTCCAGCATCTGCAGTTCCTGCTATCTCTGAATGCTTGAAGGAAGTGGGTTTGAAACACGGAAACTAATGTAATTTAAATTTGATGAATAAATCTGGAATTAAATGTCAGTCATGGCGACTATGGAAGTGCTGTTGATTAACATAAAAATCCATCTGGTTCACTAATACCGTTCAGGGAAGGAAATCTGCTATCATCCACCATTCTGGCCAACATGTGACAGTGTTTTGGTTGACTCACAGAATTGTTACAGGTTCATCATGTCTGCGCTGGCTCTCTTCAAATATTTTAACTTAGCGCTGATCTCCTGTCTTTTGCTTAGGACCCTGTGCATAATTTATATTTTTATAATCATCCAATACCCTCTTAAATGCCTCAGCTCAGCCTGCCTCCAGCCACACATCCAGGTAGTGCATTCCAGACCTTAACTAATCAATGCGTGAATTTTGTTTTCTCACCTTACCTTTGCTTATTTTGCAAAATACTTTAAAATTGTGTCCTCTAGTTCTCAATCCATTTATGAGTGGGAACACTTTCTCCCTATCTACTCTGTCCAGAACGTTCAAGATTTGGAAGACTTCAGTCAAATCTCATCTAACCCTTCTCTCCGATGAACAGTCCCAACTCATAGTCTTTCCCCAATAACTGAAGAGTCTTATGCCCGGGATCATTTTTGTAAACTTCTTCTGCAATCTCTCCAATGCGTTCTCATCTTTTCAGAACAATGCACCGTACCCCATTGGTCTAACCATTGTCTTATATAAGTTCATCATAATCTTCCTTCTCTTGTTCTCTATGCCCCTATTTATGATGCCTAGGATACTGTATGCTTTACTAACAGCTCTCTCAACCTGTACTGCCCTTTAATGACTTATGCATAGATATACCCAGATCTCTTAACTTCTGTACACTCTTTAGAATAATACCTTTTCCTTTGATATTGGCTGTCCATATTATTTGCACCAGACTGCATCACCTTACACTTTCCCACTTGAACTTCACCTACCACCTATCTGTCCACTCAACCAACTTTCACAGAATCCCTACAGGGTGAAAGCAGGCCATGCAAGTCCACACCAACCTTCCAAAGAGTGTTCCACCCAGCCCCAGCCCCCTACCCAATCCCTGCAACCCTGCATTTCCCATGGCTAAGCCTCCTAACCTGCACATCTTTGGACTGTGGGAGGAAACCTGCACAGACACGGGGAGAACGTGCAAACTCCACACAGATAGTCGCCTGAGATTGGAATCGAACCTGGGTCCCTGATGCTGTCAGGCACCTGTGCTAACCACTGAGCCACTTGAAGCTCTAAAGTGTTTACACAGTTAATAATTCTCCCAGGTTGTCATCCACAAACTTTGAAACTGTTCCCTGCACGCCAAGATCTAGACCATTTATATATAAAACTCTTAACTGACCTCTGAAGTAGACAAGCAAGCCACTCAGTTTGAGGGCAATTAGGCTTGAGCAAGAAATGCTGGCCTTGTCAGCGACATCAACATCCCACAAACAAGTAAAGGGAGAATAAAAGTGCTGGGGGATTTTTCAGAAGACAATGATGACATGTACATGAACAGGACTGATGGGATTGATGGGATTGAGGGTGATTTAGCGGTTTGGATCAGAAATTGGCTAGCTGTAAGAAGACAGAGGGTGGTGGTTGATGGGAAATGTTCATCCTGGAGTTCCGTTACTAGTGGTGTACCGCAGGGATCTGTTTTGGGGCCACTGCTGTTTGTCATTTTTATAAATGACCTGGATGAGGGCGTAGAAGGGTGGGTTAGTAAATTTGCGGATGACACTAAAGTCGGTGGAGTTGTGGATAGTGCGGAAGGATGTTGCAGGTTACAGGGGGACATAGATAAGCTGCAGAGCTGGGCTGAGAGGTGGCAAATGGAGTTTAATGCGGAGAAGTGTGAGGTGATTCACTTTGGAAGGAGTAACAGGAATACAGAGTACTGGGCTAATGGTAAGATTCTTGGTAGTGTGGACGAGCAGAGAGATCTCGGTGTCCATGTGCATAGATCCCTGAAAGTTGCCACCCAGGTGGATAGGGTTGTTAAGAAGGCGTACGGTGTGTTAGGTTTTGTTGGTAGAGGGATTGAGTTTCGGTGCCGTGAGGTCATGTTGCAGCTGTACAAAACTCTGGTGCGGCCTCACTTGGAGTATTGTGTACAGTTCTGGTCACCGCATTTATAAGAAGGATGTGGAAGCATTGGAAAGGGTGCAGAGGAGATTTACCAGAACGTTGCCTGGTATGGAGGGAAGGTCTAATGAGGAAAGGCTGAGGGACTTGAGGACGTTTTCGTTAGAGAGAAGAAGGCTAAGAGGTGACTTAATAGAGACATACAAGATGATCAGAGGATTAGACAGGGTGGACTGTGAAAGCCTTTTTCCTCGGATGGTGATGGCTAGCATGAGGGGACATAGCTTTAAATTGAGGGGTGATAGATATAGGACAGATGTCAGAGGTAGATTCTTTACTCAGAGAGTAGTCAGGGCATGGAATGCCTTGCCTGCAGCAGTTGTAGACTCGCCAACTTTAAGGGCATTTAAATGGTCGTTGGATAAACATATGGATGATAATGGAATAGTGTAGGTTAGATGGGCTTCAGATTGGTTTCACAGGTCGGCGCAACATCGAGGGCCGAAGGGCCTGTACTGCGCTGTAATGTTCTATGTTCTATGACTCATTTGCAGGGTCATGGGACAAAAATGGTGATGTGGAATTTAATTGACAACCTTTTTCGAAGAACTTGCAGATGCCATTGTGTGCTTTGAGATTCTATGATTCACCACCTCATGGAATTATCAAACGTTCGACAGTGGATTGCACAGTTGTGACATCAAAACCTGAGGCTGTGCCCAGGCAATGAGTTAGTCTGATGCTTGAGTTGGCATCTGAAGCTCAAGGTTTGGCACAATCCTTTCCATGCATGCACCAGCTTTAGGAAGTGTTGCCCTTTTAGTTGTCAGCTGATAAGTCCAGATGGTACAATAACAATCTTGGCTTTGGGTTCTGAGTTAACCGCTACCATTTCAGCTGGTTTATTACTGTATTGTTATGTATTTATTTCTCCATCAGAGCATGCAAGCTGAAACCAGTGGGTACAAATACTTGTTAGACTGTTATTTGTGAAAAGCAGCCAACAGTTTAAGGATTAATGTGTGTAATGAAATAGAACACTGGGGATAGCCATCGTGCAGTGCATTCAATTGACAACAATGGTAAAGCTAATGGAAATATGTCTGATTTAAAATGCTCCCCTGACTTTGCACTGGAAAATAAGAACATAGGAGACCATTCAGGCCCACATGCTTGATCTACCACTCAATTAGATTGATGTCAAATGTAACTCCAGGTGCCAGTGTTGGTCTGGGGTAGATAAGGTCAGAACTCACATGACACCAGGTTATGGTCTGACAGGTTTATTCAAATTAACAAGCTTTCAGGTCGCTGCTCCTTTGTCAGCTGAAGTGAAGGCAAGGTCACAGGCACAGAATGTATAGGCAGAGAGATCCAAAGATCATACGAACAGTGTGAATGGAGTGTCGATCGGCTGAATAATAAGTCTCTGAGGTGATCAAAAGTGTCAGACGGTGTGAGTAAAGTTCAGTGGCAAGTGAAGGGATGACCTATAATCTGATGAATTGAGGCAGAGAGATAATTACAAAAAATTAAAAATAAGGTAGTGCTGGAGACAAACCAAATGGTTGGAATAGCACAACTATAAGAGTCGCATGCCGAGGGTCTAACCAAAGTAACAAGTAATCCAGAACTGTAGAAACTAATTAAGGTAGAGAGATCATAACAAGTTATCAAAGTGATGGTGTTAAAACAGGACAGTAAGGAAGATTTTACAGATACAGAAGAGTACGGTGGGGTTACATGTAGCTCGACATGAACCCGAGATCATGATGGAGGTCGTCTTCATGGGTACAGAACTTGGCTGTCAGTTTCTGCTCGGCGATTCTGCATTATTCCTCAGTGATCCAATCAGGAGTTGTTCCCCATATCTATCAAATGATTCAGCTCTTCTGCATGGGTTTCCTTTTCTCCAACAGTCTTGGAGATTTTGATTTCTCACTTGCACTTGTGCCAGTGACAATGCTTCAGGATAGAAAGATCAGCCAAGGTTTTGACTATTACTGACAGTTTACAAAAAGAACATCTGGCAAGTCAGATCCAGCTGCCACCAATCATTTACTCATCTATGTGTGGTCACTAGGGAAAGGCATATGGCCATTAAAGATGTGAAAATTCACTAATACACTGGGAATCTTTGTATTTTGAAAGAAGATGAGATGTTTAAGCTCTCTGTCATTAACATGCAATAAGTATATATGGGCCACAGGAATGAACACATGGGGTAAGGATTTACCATGAGCTTTGGGACCTTGATGTCAGTCCAAATGAGGGCCCCATAAGATCATAAGAAATGCATCTTCGACCTCAATGCCACTTATTCTTCCTCTCCCCGCTTATCCCAAGAATCCAAAATCTGTCTATGCCAGCCTTAAATGTATTCAACGATGGAGCATCTGCAAAACTGTAGAGTAGAGAATTCCGTAGGTTTACAATGCAGCGGGAATGATTCGGTGATTTTACTAGGAGTGGCCTACTTATATTCCAAGCAAAGAGGCCTGGTAGCTTCATAGCCTCAGCAGCCTTGTCGGAAGTCGTGGACTTGGCTGAGCGAGGTCAGGCAATATGAGAGTGCCTGAAGATGGGAACGATAGGGAGGAGTTGGTGGTGGCATGTTGACAGTCAAAGTGATTTCCATTTGAAACCACTGTTCGTCCCATGTCGTGACAAAGTTATTGGGTCTAGGCCCGAAATGTCAAGCTTTCCTGCTCCTATGATGCTGCTTGGCCTGCTGTGTACATCCAGCTCCATACCTTATTATTGTATAACTAGATCAGTACACAGTGGATGCACTCTGTCTTTTTAGCTGTGATGTTAATGGTTACAGCTCTGGTTTCTGATACAGTAAACATCAGCAGCTGCAAGCCAAGAGGAGCAGGCCCAGTTGCTGTGTAAAGCGTCATCTTGGCTGCAAGGCCAAGTAAGAACTTCCAAAAATCTGCAGACAATCAGACCCTTGGCTGATCTAATACTTTCAGTTAATGTACAAACACATTGTGTTGCACATTAAAGTATTGGAGCTGTTACCAGTTGATAATTTCTTTGTTGTTTGCTTGAGAAAATGAATGGCTCTTTTGCAGCCATAGAAACTTCCATGCAATGACGGGACAGCTCAGTTACAACAAGGCCCAGATCACACACTGTTTCTATGTATGTTGAAATTTTGAACCCATTTCATGAGGAGGCTTTATGCTGCCATTTGACTTTGGAGTCAGAACCCACATTTGTGGCCTACACAGTTCTGCTGCACGATGGAGGCCTGAATGGATCGTAGGAGTGGGAGGGGGCCTGGGTGCTTCAGGCCTGGACGAAGGGGATAAGGAAAACAAGGAAGAAGGAATCAAGGTCAGGGAAATTGGGATGTTCCTGTTACTGATAGCCACTTCATGTGATGAAATCAGCTGCTATAGACTGCCTCCTTCCCATGGAACTAACACTTTGGTACTACCACATTGGGAACTGCATCTTTTTGCTTCCTGACACTTTGTTTCATTTTCATGGAATCAACAATCTATACAAAGGAATGTGAAAAATACTGTGGCTTTAAGAGATGTGTTTTATCCTGGTTTCTTTTAGAGAGAGATTGAGGAACAGGCACCGAGGAGTCTGAGAAGATAAACAACTTGTGAAGCTTTGTGTGCTTTTGTTTTAACGTTGGAACAATAGAAGCAATCTGAACAGGTGTGATCAAGCTCCCACCCACAGAGCCAGGGATTTTAGGTTTGGCTTTCAGCAGTTGCTTTAGGGGTTTTGAAGAAGTAAACGCCGCTCTGCCCCTCTCTCAGTTACAGCTGAAAGCTGGAGTTCTCTCTCGATCAGAATTGTCTTTTGATGTCCTGTCCTTGTGGATTGCAGAGCTGCATGTGCCAAGGGTGTGTTTATGGGGTGTTGCTATATAGGAACAGTTAATTAGTAACAGTCACTTTATCAATTGTTCTGTTAAGTTTTCCAATAGAGTTAAGTTGTTCCAATTCTTCCTTTTTTGCTGTATTTTAACTATAGTATTTGAATCAATTGTGTTTTGTTTTAAATCCGGTAGCTCGACCAATCAAATTGCAATTGGAATACAAAACCTAAAATAAGAAAAAGTTAGGGTCTATATTATCTTCTTGAGAGGGTTCGGTCTGGTCCATTACAGGAATAAATAACAGAGCTGTCACTCTCGATGCAGACTGTAAGCGCCCTGCCCTGTTTTTTTCTGAATTAGTCCAACTGTGGGTCATGACACCGAGTGGGGTTGAGAGACGGGATTTTGTGATTGTGAGTTCTGAGGCTGTAATGACTGCCTTGGAGTTTAGACTGATTTCTGACAGTCATAAAGCCCCTTTAAATCTTCCTCCGAGATAGTAAGAGAACTGCCGCTGCTGTAGTCAGAGATAACACGGTGTGGAGCTGGAGGAGCACGGCAGGCCAGGCAGCATCAGAGAAGCAGGAAAGTTAACATTTCGGGTTGGGACCTTTCTTCAGAAATGCTGAAGAAGGGTCCCAACCCGAAACATCAGCTTTCGTGCTCCTCTGGTGCTGCCTGGCCTGCCGTGCTCCTCCAGCCTCACACTGTGTTATCCCTTTAAATCTTTTTTGGTAGTTGTTGCGTAATAAAATGTCATCTCTGACCAATTGCTACTGAAAAAAAAAAGCCTGTGGAAAGGTAGGATTTTTTTATGTAGAAGCTCTATTTCTTCAATAGTCGGGTTTATGTGACATCAATAATAGTCAGGAGTATAATGTATTAATAATCAGAATTCTATTGCATCTGGAATAAATATTCTAATACATCAATGCTGAGAGTCCTACTACATTAATAATCAGGTTCCCATTACATTAACAATCAGAGACCTATCGCTTTAAAATTCTGGAGACTACTACATTAATATTCAAAGTACTGTTACATTTAGCATGCTGGCATCTTTTATATCAGCGGTCGGGATCTTATTACACAAATAATCAACAGCCTGTTATATTAATAATCAGATTTGAATTGATTTAAATACATGGTTCATTTTGCATTACTAATCAACTGCCTATTGTTTCAATAATCAGAATATTGATATGTTAATGCTAAAAAGAGATCAATTAATAATCATGATCCTATTATGTTAATAATCAGAATCAAAATACATTGATAATCCATTAGTAATCCCCTTCATTCAATAGCTGAAGCTCTCCTACTCATACAGTCAGAGAGTCATACAGCACAGGAACAGACCCTTCGGTCCAACCAGTCCATGCTGACCATAATCCCAAACTGAACTAGTCCCTCCTGCCTGTGCTTGGCCCATATCCCTCCAAACATTTGTTATTCATGTAAATATAGAAGTAAACCTAGAAATAATCCTGAATCTCAGGACAAGCTGCAAGATTCATGCTACTCTTTGTCCACCATTTTAGAATCTAAAACAACTTTCATACACCTCAATCCTAACATCACATTTTTGGGGGAAACACGAAGTCTGAGGCAATAAACTAGGGGTCACACTGGGAAAAAAATTAGGAAGCACATCTCTATATGACCTGGCAAAGAGTCTGAGATGGATTTTTAGACTTATTATTGACAATCTTTTATTTATGACCTGTCGTCTGGTTTCCCCTGCGAGTGAAAACACATACGCTAGATCTACCTGAAAGAATCGATGTGGTTTCCTTAGGATAAAATATGCTGCCATGTTGATATGATCCGAGTGCTTCAATATGCTGCTCTGGGGGGGCATGGTAGTTCAGTGGTTAGCACCACGGAGCCAGGGACCTAGGTTCGATTACACCCTTCGGTGACTGTCTGGTGGAGTTTGCACATTCTCCCTGTGTCTGTGTGGGCACCCTCTGGGTGCTCTGGTTTCCTCCCGCAGTCCAAAGATGTCCAGGTTAGGGTGGATTGGCCATGCTAATTGCCCATAATGTCCAGGGATGTGCAGTCTAGGTGAGTTAGCCGTGGGAAATGCTAACATAGCGGGGTGGATCTGATAGGATGCTCTTTGGAGGGCCAGTGTGGGCTTAATAGGCCAAATGGCCTGCTTCCACATTGTAGGGATTCTATGATTGTGTAAGTAATAGTGCATGTAACAGATACCATACAGACTGGATTCTTGTTGAGACAGATGACTTGCGGTTTCTTAACAGCACCAACTTTTGGCACATAAACGTAAAGTTTGAGTCCACATCTTTTTATGGTACTGTTACATGGCATACATAGCTGACTGATTAATTAAGTGATTTAACTGAGAGTAGGATGGAAATCTTTTATAATAAAGCATTATGTGTCACATGTCATCTAGCTGTCTTAAAGATACTGTACCTTTTTGAGCTTTGTGCAATAGTTCAACAGAGCCCTTTAAGAAATTAAAGTCCTCTGAAAAGATTACCCCTCAGTCTTCTTTTGTTTAGAGAAAGAGTCCTATTCAGACTGTTCAACCTTTCCTGAAAAAGCCTAACACTTCTGGGATCATCATAGCAATCCCATTTACAACTTCCCAGTATGACTATATTGTAGGACTAGAAGGGAAATTGACGTTTTCATGATTAATTTATTTCGGTTAAAATCAGGCAAAGTACATTAATTGATTCGTCTACTATTATATTATTCTGATTAAATGTAACTGGTGTAGAGTTTAGTACATGAATGTTGTTTTATTCTGATTACCCTCACATGGCAAAGTAATGCACCGTGGGATTGTGAACAGAATGAAGATAACACACTAGTGTGTTTCAAAGCTATAAATAAATGCCCGAGGCCCTTGTTTAGCTCATTTCCATCTCACAGAGAATTATTTCAAGAATGCATAATCTTCAAGATTGAATAAGATGAGTTTTACATCCTCCTAGCTTGTCAAATCCTTTGTTTACTTTGTACCAATGTGTTTAAGTTTGTAACTGTACAATGCTTTAACACTTAATTACTCAAGATTAAGTATTGACAGTTATGGACTAGACCAAACCTCCTCAAAGTAAATCAAAGAGATAGCCTAGATCCTAATTTGTACCTTATTTAAAGGCAAGTGTAAGCTGCTGTATTCCAGGTGTAATTCGATTGGTTACAGTACTCGGCTTTAAGCAAAATGCACTTTATTCTTTAACTGTATTCTACAGTTAAAATACAAACAAAAGAAAGAAAAACTAGCATAACTTAACTCTACTGGAGAATTTAACAGAATTATATTTAACCACTAAACAGCAACTGTTTCAACATAGTAACATCCCTTGAACACACTGAGTAAAATAGATTGTCTCACATACAGTGTTTCTCCAGTTCGGGAGGAAAGAATCCCAAGAGAAAATTCTAGTAGAGAGGGAGAACTCAGGCTTTTAGCTGTAGCAGAGACATAGCAGCTTCCACAACCGGCTTCAAAAGCCTTACAAATACCAAAAGCTAAACTATTAACCCGATTCTGTCAGAGATAAAAGGTACTGCAGATGCTGGAGAATCCGAGATAACAAGCATGGGGCTGGATGAACACAGCAGGTCAAGCAGCATCATAGGAGCAGGAAAACTTGACGTTTCGGGCCTAAACCCGATTCTGTGGCAGCCTGACTCCACCCATTCTTCCAAAGAACAATGATGCTTCAATTGTTCCAACTTTAAAACAAACCTCAAGGCCTCACAAGCTGTTTACGTTATTAGCTTTGAATAGACAACTCAGCACTGATCGCTCAAAACCCTTCTTCAAATAAAGGAGAAAATACACCTCTTAAAGTTGTAGAATCATCATATGACTGAATGTATAAAGATGTCTCACTTGTTATACACATTCTGTATTACGTAAGTATTACTTCTTGAGTAATAGTTTCATGTAGGGCCTTGGTAGTTGAGAGACCTAGGGGTTCAAGTACATAATTCTTTGATGTTTGCATCAGATATAGACAGACTCAGTGGTTAGCACTGCTACCTCACAACACCATGAACCCAGGTTCAATCCCAGCCCTGGGTGACTGTCTGTGTGGAGTTTGCACATTCTCCCCGTGTCTGTGTGGGTTTCCTCCGGGTGCACCAGTTTTCTCCCACAATCTACAATGTGGGAGAATTCAGGCATTAAGCTGAATTCAGGCATCTCACAATGTGCAGGGTAGGTGGATTGGCCATGCTAAATTGCCCATAGTGTTCAGGGATGTGCCAGGTTAGGTGGGTTAGCCATGGGAAATTCAGGGTTATGGGGGGGCGCGTGTGAGTCTGGGGGCATGCTCTCTGGAGAGTCGATGTAGACTTGAATGGTCTGTTTCCACACTGTAGGGATTCTATGAAAGGCATTTAGCATGCTTTCTTTTATAGCTCAGACCATTGAGTATAGGAGTTGGGACATTATGTTGAGTTTGTACAGGACATTCGTGAGGCCTCTTCTGAGTATAGTGTCCAGTTCTGGTCATCCTGTTAGAGGAAGGTTATTATTAAGCTGGTAAGGGTTCAGAAGAAATTTACCAGGATGTTGCCAGGAATGGAGGGTTTGAGTTATAAGGAGAGGCTGGATAGACTGGGACATTTTCACTGGAGTGTAGGAGGTTGAGGGATGACCTTATAGAGTTTTATAAAATCATGAAGGGTATAGATAAGGTGAATGGCAGGTGTCTTTTCCCTGGAATGGGATATTTCAAGAGTAGGGGGCACATTTTTAAGGTGAGAGGAGAAAGATTTAAAAAAGACACGAGGGGCAATTTCTTTACACAGAGAGTGGTTCGTGTGTGGAATGAACTTCCAGACGAAGTGGTGGATGTGGATACAGTTACAATGTAAGTTACATGGATAAGAAATATTCGGAAGGATGGGAACAAGGGCAGGCAGGTGGGACTAGTTTAGTTTGAGATTATAGTCAGCATGGACTGAAGGGTCTATTTCGGTGCTGAATGACTCTATGACCCTAGTTTTGGAGTTATGAATAACTATATACTTTATCATAAAATTTTTGAAATTGGATTCAGGCATCTACAACAACAAGGCAACACACACCACCTAGTTGTTGGTTTCTAAGACAAGCCTTCACTGCTAATGGGTTTGATTTAAAGAGGGATGGTTCCCAATTAATTGAAAATTGAGACAATGAGCTTGAGTATCAATCATGGGCAACTGACAGAATAACTCAGCTAGGCGCCATAAAAGCCACAGTAACAGACCGTAATGAAAAGGATGGATCTATTGATAATTGACAGCTTAAGGAACAGTTAGGAGACCATGAAGGGTGATATTAGTTGATGCCCATCAAACTTAAGTGCTCATTAGTGACTGATCATGTACCCCTTAACCAATTTGAAATAAGCTTTGTTAATCCCAGGCCAATTAGAATGTAATGACAAAATTGATCATGTGGATTGTGTCTTAGAAACAATTAATAAACAGCAGATTTCAGTGACCAAGGTATGGGTCAGATTTGAAACTGAAGTTACTAGAGTTTGCTGCCTAATTGGAAGCAGAAGACTGCAGATATATTGGAGACAGTCAAGAGATAGTTTGACCCTGTACCTTAAGCTGATCTGGACAGTAAGAATTATACTATGCTTGCAAATTCACTGATTTACTTTGTGTATTATTTTATAACCTAAGTAGATTTTCCTGAGTTACCTCACCAGGCTGTCTCCTGATGTCTTAATGGTTAATGTCTCAAGAAAGCAAATAGATGTTGGACTTTGAGTTCAAATTGTAATTTGAAACCTACAACATCTTTTCAATGATGGACAGACCAAAACTGATCATAATGTTCCAAGTGTATCAGGGATAATAGGTACTGCAGATGCTGGAGAATCCGAGATAACAAGGTGTGGAGCTGGATAAACACAGCAGGCCAAGCAGCATCACAGGAGCTCCTGTGGCCTGCTGTGTTCATCCAGCTCCACACCTTGTTATAATATTCCAAGTGTAGTCTAAGCAAAGTTCAAAACAAGTTTCACAGAACTTTTCAGTTTTTTTTTAAACTCCATCTGTCTTGATATGTAATCTCTTGTTATGGTGGGACCAGGGAGAGGCTGTGTTCTTGGCAGGACTTAATAGAGACTGCTCATGTCTAAGGTCTTTGTAAAGTTTCCTTGTTCACAAAACATTGAATAAAAATGTACAATATGAGACTTGTTATGAAGTTTGATACTGGAGTGAAATGTGTAAGTGTATCTCTGTCATGTGATCACCTACAACATGGTTGATATAGAATAACTATTTACATCTTTGAGCATTAACCCTTTACTCTTAATTACTACTCCTAATAATCTATGTACCTGTAGTCTTGGATCCCCTTGTTCTTCAAGCCAAAGTGTATATCAACCTCTTTATTTATTTACTTTTTATTATAGGGGAGGCAATGGCCTTGTGGTATTGTTTCTAGTACATTACTCAAGTCTCTGGATTAATGTTCTGGGGATACAGCAGATAGTGGAATTTCAATGTCAATAAAACAATCCTGGAATTAGAGGTCTGCTGATGACCATGAATCCATTGTTGGTTGTTGGGTGGGGTGGCAAAAAACATCTGGTTTGCTAGAGATACCAAGGTATCTGGAGCTGGATGAACACAGCAGGCCAAGCAGCATCAGAGGAGCAGGAAAGCTGATGTTTTGGGCCTAGTCCCTTCTTCATTTCTGAATTAGGGTTGGGCAATAAATGCTGGCCTTGCCAATGATGCCCACATACTATGAATGATTTTGGGGGGAGGGGGTGGGGAAGACAATTCTCAGCAAATGGCACTAACTCCCATGTATCTTTATTGGAATTCATTTACAAACCGTATGACTAATCTGTAAGTTTATTAATGTTGCCATATATCTTATCACAGTCTTCCTCTATATGAGCTACCCGCTGCTATTTGGTGCTCAGATTAGCATCTGGGGTCAGTTCCAAAGGGGTGACAGTTTAAGAGGGCAGTCCTAATCATGGGGATCCTGATAGCCACGCATCAACACGAGGGGGAAGCAGCCATCATCATGGAGTGCTTCAGGCCTGGGGGGCAATGCCCACCTGTCACCCTAACCATTATGCATTCCACTGTATAATAAATATCACTCATCAATTTACTTGATTATGTAGCCAATGTGAATTCTCTCCTATTGTAGAATCCACCTATTCATTTAATTTCCTTCAGCCAATATCACTGATCACCATAATGAACATTACCTACTCTTTAAATCCCCTGAGATAAACTTTGCATTAATAACTCTTGACTGTCAAAGGTAATGAAACAGTACTCAAATGTTCATTCCTCCTCACGTTCCCTACCTGGTTTAGTGCAACCAGAACATCTTTTGTAATGCATTTCCTTCTATTCCTTACCTCAGAAGGCTTAACATTAAATTCTTTGCTTTTTTTTCAAAAAAAATTTCCATTTCTTGGATTCGCTGATAGACATGATGTTGCACTTTATGTATATGCCAACGCTAGCCAGCTTAACTCCAGATCCACCAACTTGCTGCCCAGCTTTATGTCTAAATTCAACTTGTAAATGACTTCTCTCCAATTTACTGCCACTGGGCCTGAAGCACTCTCCTTTGGTCTCCATCAAATACACCGTATTTTAGGCTTTAAGTCCATTCCCTTCCTTCCCAGCTGGATCAGATTGACCTTGATGGGGATGGTTTGAAATCCTGATGTCTTGACTGACTGTTGCAAAGACCTAGTCATGGTCAAACCATTTTCCCCCTCTGGATAACTGGCCACCTCCACTTATCTCTCACTGCTGAAATTCTTATTCAGAACTTCATATCCCTATTTAACTATTGCAATACCCATAGTTGCTTGGCAGTACAGAGCTTGAGCATTGCTGAGAAAGAGACATGCTCTTTGAAGCTTTACACCTTGCATTCATCAGGATAGAATCGGAAGAACATCAAATTTTAATGTATATTGCATCAAAAAGGGTGCTGATTAGTTGGTAAGTCAACTCCAGTTGGTTGAGGCACCACCGTAGGTTAGGGTTAGGGTTGATAGCTTGATCTATTAGTGGAGAAAATAGCTCATGTTGCTATTGCCGTAGTGTGAGACCACTGGATTCACTTCTTGCTCAAACGTTAGAAACACTTTCCTCTTCCAGCGAAATTTGAAATCCAATCCTCCTCAAAGGTCAGAATCTAGAGATGATAACATGAGATGGGTACTAATTAACATAGTATCAAACAGATTACAGAAATAGAAATATGGCTTGAGTGGTGAGGGAAGAAGGGGTTTCCATTCATTGTGCATTAGCATCAGTAGTGGGGAAGATGGATGGGATGGATTCTCTTTAACTGGGCTGGGATCAGGCAGGGTAAATTCCACAATGAGAGCTGTGGTTAGGCCCTTAGACTATAAGGGAAGAAGGTGGAATAAACTGAGGGGATTTGGGTTAAAGTCAAACAGAATGGGCAAAACGGAGAGTTCAAAGGTAATTAAACATCAGCATATAAAGTCCATGTAAATGCTTAAAAATAATGCAAAAGGCATTGTTGGCCTTTATGGCAAGGGGCTTGGAAGATAAGAACCATGAAGACTTGCTGTAGTTTTATTTGGTGAGAACGTGACTAGAATATTCTGCGTAAATTTGATCTCCATATCTTAAAAAGACATAGTTGCATTGGAAGCTTCACTACATTGATTGCTGGGATGAGAGGCTGAGTAAATTGGGCTTGAATTCTCTGCTGTTTAGATGAATGAGAAGTGATCTCATCGAAACATTCAACATTTTGAAGAGGCTTGATGGAGTTGACGCTGATGTTAGTTTTCCACGGCTGAAGAGATTTGAACTCGGGGTACAGTTTTGAGACTGAGGTGAGGAACTTTCTTCATTCAAAGTGGAGTTAATCTTTGGAATTCTCCACCCAGAAGATTGTGGATGCTCCAGCTTTAGACATTTTAAGACAGAGAGACAAATGTTTGATCCCTGAGGATGGAAGGTGGAAAGGAAACAGTTGAGGCAGAAGATCAACAGTAATATTGGTGAATGGTCAAGGGGGTCATTTCTACCACTCCAGCTCCTATTAAGACCTCCTGTCATCACTACTTTACACCAATGTATTTATATAAGGTATGATCTGCCTGGATAGCACAAAACATTTACTTTTCACTGCATCTCAGTACTTACAACAGTAATAAATCAAATCAAAACCAGGTGAAAATTTGGCTAAGACTCCATTGTCTAAATTCTACTCCTCGCCTTTTCCCAAATGATTGCTCTCTACAGTAGCCTTAGAGTCATAGATGTATAACATGGAAACAGACCCTTCAGTCCAACTTGTCCATGCCGGCCAGATATCCTAAATTCATCTAGCCCCATTTGCCAGCATTTAGCCCATATCTCTCTAAACCCTTCCTATTCATACACCCATCCAAATGCCTTTTTTAAATGATGTATTTGTACCAACCTCCACCACTTCCTCTGGCAGCTCATTCCATACACACACCGTCCTCTGTGTGAAAACTTTGCCCCTGAGGTCCCTTCTAAATCTTTCCCCTCTCACCTTAAAGCTATGCCCTTTAGTTTAGGACTCCCCTAGCCTGGGGGAAAATACCTTGTCTATTCACTCTATCCATGCCTGTCATTATTTTGTAAACTTCTATAAGGTCACCCCTTAGCCACTGATGCTCCAGGGTAAATAGCCCCAGCCTATTCTACCTCTCCATTATAGCTCAAATCCTCCAACCCCCAGCAACATCCTTCTAAATTTTTTTTTGAACCCTTTCAAATTTCACAACATCTTCCCTGTAGCAGGGAGACTAGAATTGAACACGGTATTCCAAAAGTGGCCTAACCAATGTCCTGTACAGCCACAACATGACCTCTCAACTCCTATACTCAATTTACTGATCAATAAAGACAAGTGTGCTAAATGCCACCTTCACTATCCTGTCTACCCGTAACTCCACTTTCAAGGAACTTTGAACCTGCAATTCAAGGTCTCTTTGTCTGGCAACACTCCCCAGGGCCTCACCATTAAGTGTATAAGTCCTGCCCTGATTTACCCTACCAAAATGCAATATCTCACATTTATCTAAACTTCATCTGCCACTCCTCACCCCATCTGATCAAGGTTCCATTGTACTCTGAGGTAACCTTCTTCACTGTCCACTACACCAACAATTTTGGTGTCATTTTCAAACTTACTGAACAAACCCCTTATATTCACATCCAAATCATTTCTATAAATGACGAAAAGCAGTGGACCCAGCACCAATCCTTGTGGCACACTGTTGGTCACAGGCCTCCAGTCTGAAAAGTAACCCTTCACCACCACCCTCTGTCTTCTACCTTTGAGCCAGTTCTGTATCCAAATGGTTAGTTCTCCCTGTATTTCATGTGATCTAACCTTGCTAACCAGTCTACCATGAGGAACCTTGTCTAACGCCTTACTGAAGTCCATATACATCCCCTCCACCCTCTGCTGTCATCAATCCACTTCGTCACTTCTTCAAAAAACTCATACACAAAGCCATGTTGACTATCCCCCATCAGTCCTTTCAAGTATGTGTAAATCCTGTCCCTCAGAATCTACTCCAACAACTTACCCACCACCGATGTCAGGGTCACCAGTCTATAGTTCCATGGCTTTTCCTTACCAACTTAAATAATGGCACCATGTTAGCGAACCTCCAGTCTTCTGGCATCTCACCAGTGGCTATCGATGATACAAATATCTCAGCAAAAGGCCCAGCAATCACTTCCCTCGCTTTGTACAGAGTTCTAGGGTACACCTGATCAGGTTCTGTGTAGTTATCCACATTTATGCATTTTAAGAAATCCAGCACCACCTCCTCTGTAATATGGACACTTTTCAAGATATCGCTATTACATACGAGCCTCCAGTGCACCAATTTAGGCTAGATTTATTTATTGTCATGTATTACAAATAAGTGAAAAGTGTTCCTTAGTGTCGTCAATGTCTGGCGCCTTCTGGCCAAAAAAGTGAAGCAAAAGGGTTAATCTTCACATTTGCTCCTTGTTATGGCTCAGAACAATCATTGCCTTTACTGCGTCTGCTGCTGGTAGGATCCTACAACTCGTCATGGGCCTGGGGCTAGCCCTGCCTCGCTGCCACTGTTGCCATGCCTCCTGGGCTGGGCCCACCAATCCTGCTGCTGTTGCCATGGCTGACCTGCTGCCCCATCTCCACTGCCAAAGCCACCTTCCTTTGCCGAGCCCTGCTGATGCCATCTTGGAATCTGGATATTGAAGAAATGCTCCAACGTCCAGATCTTCATTTTCTCATGACCCTCCCTTTCCCCTCTGTGCTCCCCAGTCTTTTAATATTGATGATCAAGCATTTAGCCCTAAAGCATAGGTGCTGCTTATCTGTACAAACTCAGACACTGAGCTCAGGATCATTGTTGATTTCTTGTCCAAAGTCTGATAAAAAATCATCCTTTTCACTCAACACTGAAAAACTAAGGCCCTCTTCCAACTAATTCCCACAGCATAACACTTCCCTGGTCAATTAATATCAATGATAAGGTCTTGGAATATAAGGACCATTTTTGAATTCTTAAGAGCATCCTCAGGAAGGTAAACATAGCTGATGAAACTCATCATCACCACCAATATGCCAGTTCATCCAGGAGCTCAAATCCAAGACTAAGGTTATGGTTTACAGGGCAGCAGTGATTGCCATGTTCCTATATGTTTCGGAGGCACGGACAACTTACAGCAGGCACTTCAAAACATGAGATATATAACCGAAACCCTCCAAATCCGGTGGCAAGACAGGCAGCCCAATAGCAGTTTCTTCTCCCAAACCAATCAGACCAGTATTGAGGCGCGAATCATTTCAAAAGCAGCTCTTCTGGACAGGAGCTGTCCAACACTGGGCTACTAAAGTCACTGCTCACCTTGGAACTTCATCATGGCAGGAGACTTCCAGGAGGACAGTGGAAATGTTTTAGGGATTTCTCCAAAGTTTCTCTGAAGAGGTCAAAGACCACCCTCTTCCGTGCACCCCCACCCTACCCCGACTCATAGAATTGCTGGCCTGTGGCTGGTTGAAGTGGAGAAGGCTCATTTGATAAGCTACTGAACACCAGAGGCTTTATCAGCAGCATACAGGGGTGAATTCAAGCTGTTGGGGGGAACACACAAACAAGCTCATCTGCCTGAACCTTTGAGCGTCACCTGTCCTTTATTAGGCAGAGTCAGTGGATCGTCAAATGGGCTGATCAACTATCTTACAATCCATTGAATCAGACTACAAGCAACTCCTCCAATCCTCCAGGATGGCCTAATGAAGAAGTTTGAAAATATGCCTGCATAGTTACAGTACACAGTGTGTTCAGGGAGGCATTCCCAGGACTTTAATTCATTAGAATTGAATGAGTCGCAGTTCATGTACAGGCTGGGACAATCTGAATTAGAGGGATTCCACTCTCTTTTGTGTTTTGAGGAGATAAAGATGTCGAGTTTTGGAAGCGCGGCTGAAGAAGCCGTGGCGAATTGGTGCATTGAAGCCTATGGTCATATTCATTGCGGATGTGATGCTGTAAAGGAAGTGACCAATTTGGTCAATTTAATAAAAATGAAATATTAAGTTAAAAAATTACTTTGAATAAAATACATATTTGAATAAGTGCCACGAAACCCACGGGGGGAGGAAAAAACACTATACAGAAAGGCACGAGACTTTTATGAACCTTGGAACATTGACAAACACCTGCCAGAAGCCAGATAGGAAGGCTAGTTGAACGAAAGGAATATTCATGAAAGGAATAGTGCAAGCAAAGTGATTAAGATAACAAGCATGGGGCTGGATGAACACAGCAGGTCAAGCA